>SJYV01042653.1:417192-463574 GCA_006410875.1 Neotragus pygmaeus
TCTTTACCCTGGTTATTTAAGCAGGCCTTCTTGTCTCTCATTGCTCCTCTGGGATCCTGCATTCAGTCTTGCTTCGTCTGCCTTGACTTTCGCTTGTCTTCTTTCCTCAGTTATTTGTAAAGTCTCCTCCGTTAGCCACTTTTCCTTCTTCCGTTTCTTTTTCCTTGGGATGGTTTTGATCACTGCCTCCTAAACAATGTTATAAAACTTTGTGCATAGGTCTGCAGGCACTCTACAAGGTCCAGTGCCTCGAATCTGTCCATCACCTCAAAGCCCTTGTAATTGTAAGGGCTTTGATTTAGGTCGTACCTGACTTGCCTAGTGCTTTCCCCTACTTTCTTCTTAAGCCTGGAATTTTGCAGTAAAGAACTCAAGATTTGTGCCATAGTCGGCTGTGGGTCTGGTTTTCACTGACTGTAGAGAGTTTCTCTGTTTTTGGCTGCAGTCAACAGGATAAAATATTTGCAAACTAAATTAATGTATATGTATATAAAATCAGTTTATGATCAAATATGGTTTATCCCGGTAATGTGAGGCAGTTCAGCGCCAGAGCATCTATTATTGACATATATATTTAATTGGTACTGAGATGTACCATTAAATACTCCTTCTGGATTTTAGGACTATTTTCCTGGTGCCCAGGAATGCTGCAATCAGTTAGGCCTTACTTACTGGTCATTTTCCAAAATGAGTGGCTGAAGAGAGTCACCTTGACCATGGTCAAGTCCTTTATTACCCGAACAATTTTCAACAAATGGCTCGTCCATGAGGGAGTGTAAAAACATGGCTCCCAGTCACTAATTTAGGAAAAGCGTGATGCAGCATCCCATCTTGGCTTTGGAGCTTCTTATAGTGTTAGCTGATGCTATTCCTGTGGTTGTACTACAGCCTAACTTCTCCCTCTGTCCAATCCTGCTTCTTTCCCCTTCTTTTCATAGATAATGATTCTAGGACTGAGCAGCTTGCTACATGTAAATTTTCATCTCAGAAACTGCACCCTGGGAAACCTAGCTAGAAATGGAATTATACTAATATGTTTTTAAAAACATTTATTTTTTAACTGAAGGATAATTGCTTTACAGAATTTTGTTGTTTTCTGTCAAATATCAGTATGAATCAACCATAGGTGTACATACGTCCTCTCCCTCTTGAACACCCCTCCTATCTAGAACAAGGAAGCAACCTAGATGTCCACCGACAGATGAATGGATAAAGATGTTTTGGTACATACGCACAATGGAATATTAGCCGTCAAAAGGAATGCATTTGAGTCAGTTCTAATAAGGTGGATGAACCTAGAACCCATTATACAGAGTGAAGTAAGTCAGAAAGAGAAAGGTAGATATCATATACTAATGCACATATATGGAATCTAGAAAGATAGTAATGATGAATTTATTTGCAAGGCAGCAATGGAGAAACAGACATAGAGAACAGACCTATGGACATGGGAGAGGGGAGGAGAGGGTGAGATGTGTGGAGAGTAACGTGGAAACTTGCAATACTAATATGTTTTAAAAAGGTACAAAAGAATAGATTTGAACAATTTAACATTCATTCAAGGTGTACATATCCTGTGTTGTTCAGTCACTAAGTCATGTCTGACACTTTGCAGCCCCATGGACTGCACTGCGCCAGGCTCCTCTGTCTTAGGAAATTATAAATTGAAGCTTACATTCATAAACTGATAAATATACATTAAAACTAGTAGCAAATCCAAGAAAATTCGCATAAAGCCCATTGTGAATAAAAGAAAGTGAAACAAGTATTCTTACACACAAAACCCACAAGCAAAACTCAAAAACATCTTATGCAATACTAAAAACTAGCAGAATATAACATATGCACTTTACTTATGGCAGTTAACAGTTTTTGAGTAATGATTATTTACTTGCAGTTTGATAATGACTTTACATACTCCCAAATAAGGTATGAATAAACTTAACAAAAGATGGCAGTGTGTGTATAGAGAAAATTATAGAAGCATATTTAAGGATAGAAAAGAAAATCTGAGTAAATGAGAGATGTCATTTTAATGGTTATAAGATTCACAAAACTTTAACAAGCTAATCTTAACATTTAAACATAAGATCTAAGGTCAGCAAGAGCCAAGACATTTTTTAAGAAATTGGAGGAAATTTCCTTGTATATAATCTTACTATGAAAATGAAAAGTGAAAGTTGCTTGGTCGTGACTGAGTCTTTGTGACCCCATGGACTACACAGTCCATGGAATTCTCCAGACCAGAAAACAGGAGTGGGTAGCCTTACCCTTCTCCAGGGGATCTTCCCAACCCAGGGATCAAACCCAGGTCTCCTGGATTGCAGGCCGATTTTTTATCAGCTGAGCCACAAGGGAAGCCCATAATCTTACTATAAATCTAGGAAAATAAAGACAGAATAGTATTAGGCTGGAGGTAAAAATAGATCAATGTAATCAAATGAAGATCTCTAGAACAGTCTGTGAACATCTGGAGCCCTGCGCGTCAATAGAGAAAGAATACAGTAACTGATCTGGCACACATGACTCACCTTTTAGAAAAGATGCATTTAGATTCAAACTGTACCATGCACAGAGATCAGTTCTAGCTAGGTCAGGAGCCTTATTACACAGAGAAAATCTTTAAAACCTTTCAGAAGCAAATATGAACTACTATGTTTACAATCTTGTGGGTGAAAAGATAGTTTCAAGAAAAGGAAAAAAAAAGCATGATTCATAAAGGAGCCAACAGATAAATTAAAATTTAAGTCTTGCATAGCAAAAAAAAAAAATCACATGGATTTATTTTTTATTATGCCTTAACCTGCTTTTAGTACTTTGTTCTATAAATTTTCAAGTTATATATACATATATAATATTGGCACAATTTTGCACATTTCATAAATAACATCCTAACTTGAATTTTCTTTTCATTTAATAATATATTTTTAAGATTATGAAAATCCTGTAGCTCATTCATTTTTAATTTCCACAACATATGGAGTTGCAAGGATATCCTCAGTTGACTGATGGAACAGACTGATGGGAATGTATATTGTTTATAATTCTTTTTCTTTCATGAACAGTGTGGCTATGAACACTATTGCACTGTTACCTTGCAGGAGGTTTTCTCTGGAGAGAAGTTACCTGGAAAGATCAGCGATGGAGGCAGAGAAGTAGCCTGTGGAAGGACACACACAATTCCACGCACAGAAACAGAACAGAAGAAGCCTGGAGAAGACGCTGCAGGAAGCTGAGGTTTGCAAAAGTTGCGTGGGGACCTACATATATATTGGCCACATTGTGTTGCATAATTTTAAAATTACAAACATTTCATGAATAAGCAGGAGCTCCTTTTTTCCTATCTTCATTTCAACCTCGTATGCTGTTAATATAATGAATTTCCTTTTTGTTTCCCTCTGATGTATATTTGCATAATGTTACTTGCAACATTACTGAACTATTTCCTTTTAAGTGCAGCTTTTAAATGTTATATAAATGGATGTTTCTTTATTTGGTTTGACATCCCTTTTTCCTTTCAATAAATAGATTAATTGATTCTCCTCATGTTGGGTTGGCCAAGAAGTTTGTTTGGGAGGAAAAACCTGAACAAACTTTCTAGCCACCCAATGTTTTTCAACAGCGTCATGTACTATTCAGTTCNCCTGGTGGGCTGCCGTCTATGGGGTCGCACAGAGTCGGACACGACTGACGCGACTTAGCAGCAGCAGCACAAAGAGTATTTCATCCAAAGTGATGTTTGGTTTCCCTCAAGTTCAAAACAACAGCAACAAAAAAAGCATACAAAGGAATGTATTAATTTTCTCAGTGTCAGTTTCAAATTAACTTAAAATGACAGGTATGATTCAAATAATATGATTTCTTAATGTTATGCTGTTTAGGTTATTTACATAAAATTACCTAAGAAGATTATACATTTCCTTCTAATTTATTTCCAAAAGCTTTCAAATTCATTTGTTTTCCTTTTCTCACTTAACTCTCCAGTTTTTTTCAACATTCTCCTTAGAGTTGGATAAATAACTCAGATTTGTGGTCACACTATCCTGTATTTACAAAAATGGATTAATTCACTTGAGCAGACAAGTTAGTACAGACCATTAAAACTGGCTATCTGTTACAGATGGCTCAAAAGCACACAAAAGGATGATCAACATCACTAATCAGCATACAGATGCAAATTAAATCTACAATGAGGTATTACTGCACGCAGTTCAGAATAGTCATCATCGACAAATTTACAAACAATAAATACTGGAGAGGGTGTGGAGAAAAGAGAACCCTCCTACATTGTTCATGGTAATGTAAATTGGTAAAGCCACTATGGAGAACATGGAGGTTCCTTAAGAAACTAACAACAAAACTACCATATAATCCAGCAATCCTACTCCTGGACATATGTATGCAGAAAACTATACTCAAAAATAGACATATACTGCAATGTTCATAGCGACACTGTTTACAATAGTGAGGACATGGAAGCAACCTAAATGTCCATTGACAGAGGAATGGATAAAGAAGATGTGGTACATGTATACAATGGAATACTACTCAGCCACAAAAAAGAACAAAAGAACACCATCTGCAGCAACATGGATGGACCTAGATATTGTCACACTGAGTGAAGTAAGCCAGAGAAAGAAATATCAGTTGCTATTACTTACTTGTGGAATCTAAAAAAATGGTACAGATGAGCTTATTTATGAAACAGAAAGAGTCACAGATGTAGAAAAGAAACTTATGGTTGCCAAGGGGCTTCTCTGACAGATCAGCTGGTAAAGAATCCGCCTGCAACGAGGGAGACCTGGGTTAGATCCCCGGGCTGGGAAGTTCCCCTGGAGAAGGGAAAGGCCACCTACTCCAGTATTCTGGCCCAGAGAATTCCAAAGAGTCAGACACAACTGAGCAACTTTCACAAGGGAGAAGGGGGAAGGGATAAGCTTGGAGATTGGAACTGACATATACACACTATATATACAAAATAGGTAACTAATAAGGACCTACTGTATAGCACTGGAAACTCTACTCAATATTCTGTAATGACCTATGTGGGAAAAAATCTAAAAAAGAGTGGATAGATGTAAATGTGGGATTCCCTGGTGGCTCAAACAGTGAAGAATCTGTTGGCAACACAGGAGGCCTGGGTTCAATCCCTGGGTCAGAAAGACCCCCAGAGAAAGGAATGGCAACCCACTCCGGTATTCTTGCTTGGAGAATTCCATGGATAGAGGAGCCTGGCGGGCTATGGACCATGGAGTCACAAAGAGTCAGAGACACTGAAAACTCACACACACACATACATGATCCACTTTGCTGTACAGCAGAAACTAACACAACACTGCAAATCAACTACACTANTTCTTCCAGCCCAGCGTTTCTCATGATGTTCTCTGCATAGAAGTTAAATAAGCAGGGTGACAATATACAGCCTTGATGTACTCCTTTCCCTATTTGGAACCAGTCTGTTGTTCCATGGCCAGTTCTAACTGTTGCTTCCTGGCCTGCATACAGATTTCTCAAAAGGAAGGTCAGGTGGTCTGGTATTCCCATCTCTTTCAGAATTTTCCACAGTTTATTGTGATCCACACAGTCAAAGGGCATTGTCAAGAATGCAGAAATACATGTTTTTCTGGAATTCTCTTGCTTTTTCAATGATCCAGCAGATGTTGGCAATTTGATCTCTGGTTCCTCTGCCTTTTCTAAAACCAGCTTGAACATCTGGAAGCTCACGGTTCACGTATTGCTGAAGCCTGGCTTGGAGAATTTTGACCATTACTTGACTAGTGTGAGAGATGAATACAATTGTGCGGTAGTTTGAGCATTCTTTGGTATTGCCTTTCTTTGGGATTGGAATGAGAACTGACCTCTTCTAGTCCTGGGGCCACTGCTGAATTTTCCAAATTTGCTGGCGTATTGAGTGCAGCACTTTCACAGCATCATCTTTCAGGATTTGAAAGAGCTCAACTGGAATTCCATCACCCCCGCTAGCTTTGTTCGTAGTGAGGCTTTCTAAGGCCCACTTGACTTTGTGTTCCAGGATGTCTGGCTCTAGGTGAGTGATCACACCATCGTGATTATCTGGGTCATGGAGATCTTTTTGTACAGTTCTGTTTATTCTTGCCACCTCTTCTTAATATCTTCTGCTTCTGTTAGGTCCATACCATTTCTGTCCTTTATCGAGCCCATCTTTGCATGAAATGTTCCCTTGGTATCTCTAATTCTCTTGAAGAGATCTCTAGTCTTTCCCATTCGATTATTTTCCTCTGTTTCTTTGCAGTGATCGCTGAGGAAGGCTTTCTTATCTCTCCTTGCTACTCTTTGGAACTCTGCATCAAATGGGAATATTTTTCCTTTTCTGCTTTGCTTTTTGCTTCTCTTCTTTTCACAGCTATTTGTAAGGCCTCCTCAGACAGCCATTTTGCTTTTTTGCATTTCTTTCCCATGGGGATGGGCTTGATCCCTGTCTCCTGTACAATGTCACGAACCTCCGTCCATAGTTCATCAGGCACTCTATCTATCAGATCTAGGCCCTTAAATAGATTTCTCATTTCCACTGTATAATCATAAGGGATTTGATTTAGGTCATACTTGAATGGTCAAGTCATTTCCCTCACTGTCTTCAATTTATGTCTGAATTTGGCAATAAAGATTTCACGATCTGAGCCACAGTCAGCTCTCAGTCTTGTTTTTGTTGACTGTATAGAGCTTCTCCATCTTTGGCTGCAAAGAATAGAATCAATCTGATTTTGGTGTTGACCATCTGGTGATGTCCATGTGTAGAGTCTTCTCTTGTGTTGTTGGAAGAGGGTGTTTGCTATGACCAGTGCATTTTCTTGGCAAAACTCTATTAGCCTTTGCCCTATAATGTATTATATCTTATATAATACATATTCTTGTTACTCTCATTTTTTGGTTGCATTTTTGTTTTTTAAGAATTCCTCACTTCTGTATTGTCTATTTACTATTGTTATTGTTATTCATGTATATGGGTGTTTTCATTAATCTCTGAGGTAATCTGTAAGTAAATAAATTTTTGTTATTTTGAGTTAAATTATATGCTTAAAATGTTTAAAGTTTGAATTTATTATGACTTCCAAATGGCATAGAGCATAATACTACAAATACTTACATAGTTACCATTTAGAGTAAACAACTGTCAATATTTTATTATTTTTAAACTCAGATTTTTGATAAAATAAATGTTTGCCTTAAAGTTATAATCTGCTTTGGATCCCTTTTATAAAAAATTAAAAAGGCAAATCACAACTTGTGAGAACCTGTTGGGGCGGCCAAAAAGCTTGGGTTTTTCCACAAGATGGTGCAGAAAAGCCCAATGAACTGTGGCCGCCTCTGTGTTTTCTTTCTCTGTCTCTCTGTTTCGCTCACTGTCTCTGTCACCCCTCTGCCCTCTGGCCCCCTGGCTCACTCTCTCTCTCTCTTTCTCTGATTCTTCCTGGGTGGGGGGGGAACTGTTACCATGGATTTGATGTTTCTCTCTCAAGTACACATTTAAAGAATAAGTTTTAATTTGTCATCCATTCATTTACTTATTAAATGTAGATTGAATGCCTGGCATACAATAGATATTATTCTAAAGGTTAGGGATAAAGCAGTAAAAAAATATAGGAAAAATTCCTTCTTCCACTATTGGGGCATATAGTCTAGTAGAAAAGGTAGTAAATATGATTTTAGGATTAAATAATGCTATCTGAAAAAATCAGTTAAGGGGATTGACTGATAAATTGGTCAGGAAATGCAACTGTGAACATATGGATGTTTGATTTGAATGACACAAGTAAACAAAAAACATTATAAAAATTTAGAGGCAGAGCATCTCGAGCAGACATTTCTCTTGACTGTATAGAACAGTCACAAGCATTCTGAGTCACTGCTTTTGTGCTTATCTGCTGCACTGACGTTGGTCAATAGCCAGATGGTGTCTGTGGTTTCTCTCTTTTACTCTTCAAGTCCTTGGTACTTCTGTTGCCTTCAGGCAGAGTCACAGAAAATGATAAGGATAGCATACTGGACTTTAATCACCTTTTTTCCACTTTCCCTGAGAAAACAGTAGGAATCTTTCCTGAATTTGCCATTGGCCTGTTAATGTTTGTCACATGGCTTGAAGAACAGGAGTGGTACTGGAGGTTTTAAGGATTATAAAAATTATTTTATTTAAATTGCATGATTTATTAAATTATGAAAATTATTACATTTAAATTAGGGAACATTGGGTTTCCCAGGTGGCTCAGTGGTAAAGAATCCAGCTGCCAATGCAGGGCTGCAGGTTCAATCTTGGGTCAGGAAGATCCCCTGGAGAAGGAAATGGCAAAGCACTCCAGCACTCTTGTCTGGGAAATTCATTGTCAGAGGAGACTGGTGGGCTACAGTCCATGGTGTCGCAAAGGAGTTGAACACAACTTAGTGACTAAAACGAGAGCAAATTAGTATATACGAGAATAATGCATCTTGTCAAACATCTTGGCTGGCATACACGATAACTGTTGTTTTCCTGTGTGGACCATACTCTATTCCATTTTGTAGATAATCACACTATGTTAATTGCAGATAGTGTCTGTTGCATAGTTAAAGGTAGTTTTCTTTTCATTTATCTTTTAATTTTATTGATCGTTTTTAGAACTAAGAGGAAAATGGACAAAAAATGACTGACATCTTTTATATGGGGTGACACCTTTTATAGGAAGTCAACATATAATCTATTTAAATTTTATGTTTTTCTAGTTGCTTTTTTCTTTTAGATTGTCTTACATGTAAAATATATCTCAATATAATTTATCAACATGATTACGGGACACTTTTCAAATAATGTTTAAAATTTATATGGTGAAACAATTTTTAATTTTCTGTTTTATCCATGCTATTTTTTGTCATATTGTGAAGTAAAATTTAGATGATGCACTTAGGTTACCAGTTACGTAGATTAATATCCTCAAAACCTTTACTATAAAACCATTGTCATTTGTATGTTGTGTATATATTGTTGTATGATGAAATTTTGCACATAATTACAATTATTATTAATAGATTTTTGCTGTCATTGGGCTTTATTTTATACTAAACCTATTATTTTAAAAAAACAACGTTTTAAAAATCACTTTCTCTTTTACCTGCTAAGGTTTTAATACCTATTTGTGGTAAGCAGAATTGAAAATGGCTTCCATGACTTTCATCCCGTGTTGTTACTTCTATGATTATGTTATGTTTATGGCAAAAGGGAAATTTTCTTGCCAGGTGCAATTTAGTCACCGGAAAAATCCTTTTAAAAGCAGAGAAGTTTTCCACCTGAAAGTAAGAGGGAGTCAAAGCGCAGAGAAAGAATCGATTCTCCCTTGCTGGCACTGACGAAAGAGGAGCCCGCTGNTACTGGCTATGCTTTGTCATCTCGTTGTAGCTTTGTGGTTCCAGCCAGTGTAGACTCAAATTTTACTAATCTTGTATTAATCCGTCAGGATTCACCTGGTGTTAAAAGGAAGGGTAGGTCTATGATCTTTTTTGCTTTGTTTGTTTCTTTGTTTTCACTTCAAGTGGAAGAATTTATGTCCAGAGTATATCCATTAGAAAGAAAAGAAGGAAACAAGTCATAACATCTCGAAGTCAAGGGTTCTTTTAATTCTGTTTTTTCCCAGGTTTATTGGACTGAACTGCAAGGTTGAGGCCAGCAAGCTCTTTAATTCCAGATCTGGAGAGATGTGAGAGATGACAGTTCTTAAAAACTGATTGGAAAATGTGTGTTTGTTTTCAGTTGAAGTTCATTTTGCCAGTGAGGCACTTGAGAGTCTCTAATAATAGTTCTCTACCAAGTTCTTGAAGCAACTGAGAAATGTGATGGAAAGGTCAACACATGGGGGACAAAATATCACCTTTATTTTATAAAAGGTCTGTGTTTATGGGGAATATTGAATCCTAGAAATAGCAACCTTAGCCATGGGGCTGGGCTGGGCCAGGCCTCTCCCTGGTCTCTTTAGGAGCCTCCTTTAAAAGCGACAGAACGGAGGAAGAGATTGGGGGGATGTATTTCTTGAAGGAACGTCAGTTTCAAGAAGGCCGGAAGCAAGCTGTGTTCTACTCTTGTGCAATTCTTCTTTCAAATACAGGATTAGGGGAAAAGGAGCGCGCTGAGGCCGGTCAGGGTGGGTGTAACCAGTGAACTTCACCCCGTGGGGAGGAGTGTTAGAAACAGGGCACTTCCCACATCACCCTGCAAGTGGGAATGACCCCAAAGTCGGACACGCCATCTTGCTTTATTTTTCAAACTGAAGAATAGTTTATTTACTACATACAGGGCTTGCCTGGTGGCTCAGTTGGTAAAGGACCCACCTGCAATGCAGGAGACCCTGATCTGATTCCGGGATCTGGAAGATTCCCTGGAGGGGAGCATGGCAACCTACTCCAGTGTACTTGCCTGGAGAAGAATCCTCACGGACAGAGGTGCCTGGTGGGCTACAGTCCATGGGGTCACAAAGAATCGGACACGACTGAGTGACTAAGCACATGGACACACGCACACACACACACACACACACATGTATATATATCTGTTTCATATTATTTTCCATTGTGGTTTATCACAGGATATTGACTATAGTTCCTGATAGTTCCCTGTGCTGTACCATAAGACCTTGTTGTTTATCTACAAGATGTGCGATTTGAAAAGAAAACACTTCACCATTTTATCTAACAATATTTATATGGTGTCCTTTAATACATATCCTTCCTTGTTTATTTTATTTTACCTTCTCATTCTGTGAAATAGCAGCGGACTGAAGACATTTAGGAGGCAGGAGACGCCTTTCTTCCTGTGACTGACTGCCAGGTCGAGCAGTTTGTGCCAGCTGGCGACAGCGTCTTCTGTCATTGTTCCATGCGATGAAGAATTAAGGGACATTCTGATCATATCCAGAGTTGCAGCAGACATAGGAATCTGATTTATTTATCTTCTTGGGGACTGCAGATGGTCAGGTCTCTCTGTCATTGCCTTAGGGATCAATCGATTTCCTGAGCTGATGTAACTAACTAGCCTGCTTTTGGTACACCTGTCCCCATTGACGGAAAAGATTGCTGCTTTGCCTTCAACATTCTTGTTAGGGTCTTTGGGCAGATGTTTGTTTGTGCTACCTGTCCAGGCTTAAATTACTGGGGGGAAAAGAAAGACATGGATGGTATCTTTGATTATAATTGATAACCCAATTTATCTGAAAAGGTAATTCTTCCCATGAACTTTTTCTTCATGGAAATTTTATTTTACTGTTCAATCTCAATAAATTGTCATTTTTTCATTTCAAACATAGGCTGATATTGGTAATTTCATATGATTCAATCTACTGTGATCTGAATTCATTCATATAAATTCATTATACATTCAAAATTTATAACATACTATCTACATACTCTAAGTAAGTGAGTAACTGAAGTCACTCAGTCGTGTCCGACACTTCACGACCCCATGGACTGTAGCCTACCAGGCTTCTCCAGGCAAGAATACTGGAGTGGGTTACCATTTCCTTCTCCAGGGGTTCTTTCCAACCCAGGGATCGAACCCGGTTCTCCCACACTGGAGGCAGATGCTAAATTCATGTGTAACATTTAAGATATATACAATATATATGTCATATGTAGTATATAGATACTACACACAGTGTACATGCAGTATTTAGTTTTTGAGTATGTGTAACATTTAAGATATATACAATATATATGTGAGATCAGCCTTGGGATTTCTTTGGAAGGAATGCTGCGAAAGCTGAAACTCCAGTACTTTGGCCACCTCATGCGAAGAGTTGACTCATTGGAAAAGACTCTGATGCTGGGAAGGATTGGGGGCAGGAGGAGAAGGGGACGACAGAGGATGAGATGGCTGGATGGCATCACAGACTCGATGAACGTGAGTCTGAGTGAACTCTGGGAGATGGTGATGGACAAGGAGGCCTGGCGTGCTGCGATTCATGGGGTCGCAAAGAGTCAGACACGACTGAGAGACTGAACTGAAGTGAACTGATATGTTACATACATGTGTGTGAAAAGTGAAAGTGAGAATCACACTGTCGTCTCCAACTCTTTGGGACCCCATGGACTATACAGTTCATGGAATTCTCCAGGCCAAAATACTGGAGTGGGTAGCCTTTCCCTTCTCCAGGGAATCGTTCCAGCCCAGGGATCGAACCTAGGTCTCCCACATTGCAGGCAGACCCTTTCCCAGCTGAGCCACAAGGGTGGGTAGCCTATCCCTTCTCCAGTGGATATTCCCGACCTGGGAATCAAATTGGGGTCTTCTGCATTGAGAGTAGATTCTTTATCAACTGAGATATCAGGGAAGTCTACTTTGCCAACAAAGGTCCATCTAGTCAAGGCTATGTTTTTTCCAGTGGTCATGTATGGGTGTGAGAGTTGGACTGTGAAGAAAGCTGATGACCGAACAATTTATGCTTTTGAACTGTGGTGTTGGAGAAGACTCTTGAGAGTTCCTTGGACTGCAAGGAGATCCAACCAGTCCACTCTGAAGGAGATCAGCCCTTGGTGTTCTTTGGAAGGAATGATGCTGAAGCTGAAACTCCAGTACTTTGGCCACCTCTTGAGAAGAGTTGACTCACTGGAAAAGACTCTAATGCTGGGAGAGACTGGGGGCAGGAGGAGAAGGGGACCACAGAGGATGAGATGGTTGGATGGCACCACCGACTTGATGGACATGAGTCTGAGTGAACTCTGGGAGCTGGTGATGGACAGGGAGGCCTGGTGTGCTGCGATTCATGGGGTCACAAAGAGTCAGACACGACTGGGTGACTGAACTGAACTGAACTGAGCAGTATTTAGCTTTTGAGTATGTGGAAAGAATATGCTGAATATAAAAATATATTTATAACTTAAAGGTTAGTTGTAATGTGGAATATGAAGATATTTTAAAGAACTTTCATATTTTGTATACTCATGACAGGATGAGAGTTTAAAAGGCAAATAATGTCTTATTCTTATTATGAAAATAGGTTTGATTTTTGGTCTACCTGAAAAAGACTGGTGACCTCCCAGAGCTCTTAGAGTACACTTTGAGAACTCTGACTTAATAAAATATTCTAATGTGGCAGGACATAATAGGGGAGTGTGTGTGTGAGTGTGTGCACGCGCGTGTGTGTGTCTTGGGGCAATATGCTATGGAGGGTGGTGTTTCTGCAGGGAAGGAAAACTTGCTGTGCTGTGCTTAGTCATTCAGTTGTGTCCCACTCTTTTCGACCCCATGGACTGTAGCCCTCCAGGCTCCTTTGTCCATGGGGATTCTCCAGGCATGAATACTGGAGTGGGTTGCCTTGCCCGGATTATTTACTGTCTGAGCTACCATTTGAAGTCCAAGAATACCAGAGTGGGTAGTTTATCCCTTCTCCAGGGGCACTTCCAGATCCAGGAATGGTACCAGGGTTTCCTTCATTGCAGGCAGAGTCTTTACCAGCTGAGCTACCCGGGAAGCCCAGGACATCTTGAGCCACTGGCTAATAATGAAGAGAAGCCAGCACATGGCCACCTGGGAGAAGGACCTTCTCTGCAAAAGAAACAGCCAGCAAAGGTGCTCCTAGCAGAAAGGAGATGAGAAATTGTTGACCCAGTCAGATAATTCCATACTTCCTTCATAGAAAGACTGGTTGTTGGGTCTGACTTTTTGCGACCCTAGGGACTGTAACGTGCCAGGACTCCCTGTCCTTCCCCATCTCCTGGAGTTCCTCAAGCTCATGTCCATTGAATCAGTGATGCCATCCAGCTGACTCATCCTTTGACACCCCTTTAAGGCTCCTCCTGCCCTCAATCTTTCCCAGCATCAGGGTCTTTTCCAGTGAGATAGCTCTTTGCATCAGGTGGCCAAAGGATTGGAGCTTCCTCAGCATCAGTCCTTCTAATGAATATTCAGGATTGATTTCCTTTAGGATTGACTGTTTTGATCACCTTTCTGTCCAAGGGACTCTCAAGAGTCTTCTGCAGCACCACAGTTTGAAAGCATCAACCCTCAGAAGGTTACATAGGTAAATTTCAGTCACTAGAAATGACTTTTGTTTCAATTTAATAAAAGGTTTGCCAAATCTAGGAATGTGATTCTCTCTAACAAAGACGCCCTGATTTTATCATAATGCTGCTTTACTCATAGCTGCTTTAACTTGTGGAGTCTAAACCATGTCTTGTGCCTCTTTTTCTACTAATTTTGAATACTTGGATTTCAGGGAGTATTCATAGCTATTTTCTCTAACTCAGGGAAATAAAATATTTAATAAAGACAAATATTTAAGCAGCTAAAATACATGCCTTTATAAATTTAGCTTATGAATATGGGAAAACAATTTGTTAAAATTAGCCATATGTGAAAGATTTAAATTTGCCTTTAAATCTTTATCTTAAAGATTAAATCTTAAATCTCATGCAATTATGTATAGCTACTTTTCTTAAGAAATCCTCAAGTAGAATTTTCATTTATCATTGAAATAAGTGAGAAATATGACTTTTATTTATGATTTTACAAAGCAGAATTTATAATCCTTTATCCCAGAATATGCCTGAAAAATTTATGGAAGCATAATCTATTTTGTATTCATATTTCTCTAAAATTTATTTGTTGTTCCCTATTTATTTTTAGAATCCTTTTATAAGAACGTTCATTGGTGATGCAATTTGAAAAATCTCCAAATCGCCTGTGTGTTTAGGGATACATGGCCTTAGAATTTGCTATTTTAATTCAAAATAACAAATGAAGTTATTCATCAACTTCTTTCTTTTTTCCAGTCTACCTCAATCTGCGAAGCCTATCCTGTTTAACAATCTTAGGCTATTATATCGAAATACTGTCTCATCGCTGCCATTTCATCTAAGTGCAGCTTTCTGCCCTTAGTAGATGCGAAGGACAGATGATCCAAACCACGCCTGGCCCGGGGACTCCTCAGGGATGTGCTTTGTCTCCGGTTGTAAGGGCTTCTGGCGGCTCAGCGGGGAGGATCCACAGGCCAGTGCAGGAGACGTGGCTTCCATCCCTGGGTCGGGAAGATCCCCTGGAGAAGGCACTGGCACCCCGCTCCAGTACTCTTGCCTGGGAAATCCCATGGACAGAGGAGCCTTGCAGGCTACAGTCCATGGGGTCACAAAGGCTGGGACACGACTGAGAGACTAACACTTTCACTTTCAGGTCGTCAGAATCTGAATAACCATCTTTCCTAAAAAACTCATGAGTCACCTCCTCTGCCAGGCCGTCTGTGACAACTGGAAATGTTCTATAGAAGGACTGGGAAGATGGCATGAACCCCATCAACAAGCGAACGTGGCACCTTTTACAGCTTTCTTTCTTTTTTTTTTTCAAATACGATCCTTTCTGGTTCCACTGCTTATGATTCATTTCTATGTCTTTTCTGAATCATTTCAAATTCCTGTTATAGGCAGTGCGACACAAATGCCACCTCCCTTGGGCAGAGTTCCTAAGTCCCCTTTTATGCTTCTCTGACATTGTCTTTCAGAAGCAGATGAAGTTCTGCTGTGAGACGTTTCTTCCACAGCATTAGCACAGCAACTTTTTCTTGCTTCTGTCGTCACGCCAATCATACTGGGCTTCGTGTTAGACTTATTCGTGGACCGTAAGCTGCTGAGCTACTGTGGTGGGGATAGTGGGAAAAGGACATGTCTTGGATGTAGACAGTGCTCAGTTGGAATCCACCTTGATGTGAGAAATCTCTTGTAAACTCTTTGTTCTTTAGCGTCTTCAGTGGTAAAATAGGGTAAACATATATATTCTGAGATCTGCTTGGCAGGTATGTGCAGTTTTATTTGTAAGGCATACTGAATGCACTGGCATGTGTAGCCCGCTGACTTCCCCCCTTGCCTCCTTGCCCAGGGGTCAGAATGACGTTTTATTTACCACTTAATCTCATAAAGTGCCAGGCCTCATCTGGGGGCGGTTTCTAGAAAAAAAGTAAATTCTGCTGCCTCATTTTAAGTATTTGGAAAATTGTCTCAATTANTTGAGCAAGCTCTGGGAGTTGGTGATGGACAGGAAAGCCTGGCGTGCTGCAGTCCATGGGGTTGCAGAGTCAGACACGACTGAGCGAGTGAACTGAACTAAGGGCATAAATTTGCAGACATATTCCCTCTTCCTCTACAAGGAAGGACAGAAGTTAGTCATTGGAAACAACTTTAAGAGTCTAAAACTGCATCAGCCGAGAGATGGTACTGGCGAACTCTGTATAACAAACCCTGCTAACACTAACCCTTCTCCACCGTTAGTTTTCCCATGTGTTTGCCTTCTCACCTTTGCCTCCCCTAGAAGCTCAGTCTTTTCCTTTGTCCTGTCACTACTCTAAAAATTTGCTGGAGAGTAACAGCATCATAAATTTCAGATATATTTTCTAAGCAATAACCATTTCCCCATATTTTCTAAAGCAGTTCAGTTTTCAAATGTATTTTTCTCATCTCATACATCATCAGAATGTACAAGAAGGTTTACTATTTCAGTTTCTGAATTAATTCTCTCCCAGAATGCTTCCACTACCTCGAAATTGTTTTTTAAAAAAGTTTTAGTTAGATGTGTGCTAATAATTTGAAACAGAAGCATCACATTTATCAAATTTGTTAAAATATTGCGTTTGTTTCATGTTTTCTTTTTTTTTGNATTGAAAGCTTTTCCCCCCAGCATTTAAAAAAATGTTACTTCATTGTTTTCTGGTTTGCATAGCATTTGACAAGAAGTCTTCTTTAATTCCTATTGCTGTTTCTATATGTAGTATATCTTTTCTATTTTCTCTTTGTTTTTGAATCTTTATTATTCAGCCATTTGAATATACTATGCCTAATTTCTATTTGATTTTTAAAAGCAAGTTTCCTTATCAACTACTTGAAACCTCTCATTTTAAAAATTAAGAAGTCAAGACCCACAGAGATCACGTCCCTAATTCAACAGTCATTGAGTAGTTCAGCCTAGCATTGATGAAATAATAGGTACATGTTTAGAAAAAAAGAAAATCAGCAGTAATCTAAATGGCCAGTAGGATATTGGTTAAATAAATTATAAATACTTATATATGTGAATATACTTTGATTGTTTCATGGTATTGTAGATATGTACTTTGATACTAGACAATGTTCATTTCATGGTTAAAGTAAAAACAACATACTACAAAATACTGTAAGTGGTATGATTGTTTTTTATTGTAATAAAAAAGTAAACAGCAAGTATGGGGGCTTATGGTTCCTATTTTATCAATTTATCAGTATTTTTACTAATATTTTAAATTTGGTATAATAACATTTGTTGTATTTTCAATGAGAGAATAGTTAAATATATATTTTTGTGCATTTTAGATATGCACTATTTGTAACCAAATTAAAGTATTAATACATGTGCCTATGGACATAGATTGGTGGGAACAGAAAATACTAGTATTAAAGTGGTTAGATTTTGGATGTATTTTTCCCTTTTGCAGTTTCCTATAATATAATAATGAACATTATTTTGGGGTAATAGACATTGGGCATGCCTAAGATGTCTTCCTTAAGGTTTACCCAGAGGTCTTGAGGTAGGTGAAATGAGATGATCACACGTACTGCAGCTAGAGTTAATGCACATACAATCAGCGTAGTTGACTCTTAGGAAGAGTTCACTCTCTGGTTATCCTTCCCCTTCGTTGTCTTTTCTCACTTTAGTGATGAAGGTCTCTTCTAGAAGCAATATACATCAAAGAAGAAGTTATACATGTCTATTAAGGGCTCTTATAAATATCCTTGGAGCCTTGATGATTTCTCAAGAAGATGAAGAACACTGAGGTGCAACCACATGGAGAAATCAGAGCTGCCATGAGAAGAAGGAAGAGACCTTCCTCCTCTGGTTTATGCCTTGGGTCCTCGCTGGCTGAACATCTCAGGACAACATACACAGCAGCTCAACCCTGGCCTTGAAAAAAACATTGTCATCTTCTGCATGTTTCAAGTATTTGGTATAATTTAAAAATACATATTAAATGAATTTCCACAAAGAGAAAGACAACAGTTATTTTACTAACAGGTTGAGATTGGAAGTTAAATTCTCCTCTGAATCTAACACAAAATTACATTTCAAATGAAAATTTCCAAAGATTGACATCACTGAATCAAAAGGCGGGGAACACAGGCACAGGAACCTTTGTTTTTCACTCAATAGGAAGGAGCATTTCTTTCTCTTCTGAATAAACTGAATGCTTTTTACTGGGTATTGCCTCTACTAAAGTGCTTTTTCATTGTTACACTCTATCAATCATTTTCCTCAGCAGGGCACTAATTTATTAGTTGAAAGCTGCTTTGCAGTGATTGCAACCACTACCTTGGGAGCAGGTCAATATGATTGCTGTCGTTTTGAAACTGAGAAAGCTAAAATGGAAAGAAAATTGTCTAGCCCTGAGGCCCAGGAATCCAGTCTGTGTTTATTTCTCAGGCTTAGGTATTTCTTTTTTTCAGTCCTATGACACCACCTTAATGACAGAAAGTGAAAAGGAACTAAAGAGCCTCTTGATGAAGGTGAAAGAGGAGAGTGAAAAAGCTGGCTTAAAACTCATCATTCAAAATATGAAGATCATGGGATCTGGTCCCATCATTTCATGGAAAATAGATAGGGAAAAAAAGTAAACAGTGGGGAAATGGGGAAAAATTTATTTTCTTGGGCTCCAAAATCACTGTGTATGGTGACTGCAGCCATGAAATTAAAAGACGCTTGCTCCTTGGAAGAAAAGCTGTGACCAACCTAGACAGCTTATTGAAAAGTAGAGACATCATTTTGCTGACAAAGGTTCGTATAGTCAAAGCTACGGTTTTTCCAGTAGCCATGTATGGACGTGACAGTTGGACCATAAAGAAGGCTTAGCACCAAAGAATTGATGCTTTCAAACTGTGATGCTGGAGAAGACGTGAGCGTTTCTTAGACAGCAAAGAGATCAAACTAGTCAATCCTAAAGGAAATCAAGGCTGAAAATTCACTGGAAAGACTGATGCTAAAGCCAAAGCTCCAATACTCTGGCCATCTGATGTGAAGAGCCAACTCACTGGAAAAGACTCTGATGCTGGGAAAGATTGAAGGCAGGAGGAGAAGAGGACGAGAGAGGATGAGGTGGTTGGATGACATCACCAACTCAGTGGACATGAGTTTGAGCAAGCTCTAAGAGATAATGAAGGTCAGAGAAGCCTGGCGTGCTGCAGTCCATGGGATTGCAGAGTCAGAAATGACTGAGTGAACAATAGCAATAGGCAATGTTAAAGTATTAAAAAACTGCCCAAGGATGAGAGTCCAGCAATTAATTATACAGAATGTAACTGTATGTTTATTTGAATATTTAATTTATTTAATTAACTTTTGATTATGCTATGTCTTTGTTGTTGCTTGAGAGCTTTCTCCAGTTGCAGTGAATGGGCTTTTCATTGTGGTGGCTTCTCCTGTTGCTGAGCAAAGGTTCTTGCTGTATGGGCTTCAGAAGTTGTGGTGCGGGGCCTCAGTTGCTCTGTGGCATATGGAATCTTCCCGGACCAGGAATTGAAATTGTGTTCCCTGCATTGGCAGGGGGACTCCCATCCACTGTACTACCAGGGAAGTCTCATTTAAATATTTCTAACAACATTTAGTTCTACTTTCTCTTTTGGGATCAAGACTGTGGCACCAAAAAGCTACAGGGAGCTTTGCTCTGGCTCACTTTAAATAATGAACCTTTCAAAACAGTTTTCTGCTAATTGAGGAAGCATAAACAATTTAAGTTATACTGGAATCATAAAGCATATGCATTATTTTTAGGTTAGAAATAATTGCAAGGAAGGAGGAGATGGTAAGTATATGTGAAAGCTGCTATTTACGCTTTTTTCCCCCTCAGCATTCCTCCTTTATTCTTTTGTTTCAATGCTTGGGCCAGGTTGAATTTGCATTCTCCACTGCTTCCCAGGTGGGGGTTCAGATAGTAAAGAATCTACCTGCAATGCAGGAGACTGGGCTTCAATCCCTGGGTCAGGAAGATCTTTTGGAGAAGGCAATGGCAACCCACTCCAGTATTCGTGTCTGTAGAATCCCATGGACAAAGGAGCCTGGTGGGCTGCTGTCCATGGATTCGCAAAGAGTTGAATACAGCTGAATGACTAACACTTTCACTTCACCACTCAGCAAGGCGAGGAAAGGAAGAAAAAGGTGAAAGACGATGAGGTTTAAGAAAAGGCTGAGGAAAGAAGTAGAAGAGAAGATGAGGAAAGAATAGGAAGAATAGGCAAATTAGAACAGCAAAGGACATTCTCTTCATCTGAAAAAAAGAAATAATATCCTTTATCTGTTTGGGGGGGACCCTCTAAAGAAAACTGTAATGGAATATAGCCGGTAAAGAATCTGTCTGCAATGTGGGAGACTGGGTTTGATCCCTGGAGAGGTGAATGATAACACACTCCAGTATTCTTGCCTGGAGAATTCCATGGACAGAAGAGTCAGCCTGCCAGACTGTAGATTGCAAAGAGTTGGACACAACTGAGCAACTATTGAGACAGGCACACATTCCAGATGTGACTAAATCTCCAAGTGTCTATAGGTAATTTCATCATTTAACTCATTAATATTGGCGAGGTTGGAGGGTTTTTAGGGAGTCAATTTAGAAGACCATGCACATGAAAAGGATAAGTAATTGTCTGCAAGAGTCATTATCTTTTAGAAAAAAGAGGTATTTGGACAAAGAAGGTAGAACCTATACATTGGTCATGGACCTGAAAAACAGCTAGAAAAAAAAAATCATGCAGTTATACATGATTATTCAAAGTACAGAAAAATCATCAGTTCTTGGAAATCAAATTCTCTCAACCCCACTGATATCAAAAAATACAAATGAATACTGGGGGGGGAAGTAAAATCTATAGGCAAGTGAAACTATATATACCCCTGGAAAGTGAAAGTGAAAATGAAGTCGCTCAGTCGTGTCTGACTCTTCACAACCCCGTGGACTGTAGCCCACCAGGCTCCTCTGTCCATGGGATTCTCCAGGCAAGAATACTGGAGTGGGTTGCCATTTCCTTCTCCAGGGGATCTTCCCGACCCAGGGATTGAACCCAGGTCTCTTGCATTTCAGGCAGACACTTTACCCTCTGAGCCACCAGGGAAGCCTATAAAGTCTCTTTCAAATTTTTCCAGTGAATTACCAAATATTCTAGAAATTAAAAAATGCTCTCCAACATTGTTTTTGAGGCACATCTACGTCACAGATTCATTGATGTCTTCCAAACACGGAGCCATATTAGTTACCAGTATGTGGATATTTCACCTGCAAATAGAATTCGGGCAAGAGAAATAGAGCAGAAGAACAGAACGGAAGCTTTCGAGATGGCTATCTTAAGAACCCCAATTCAACTTATTTGCCTGTTTTTACATGTAGAAGCAAATCAAGCATTTGGCGAGTCAATAAATCCATTTGACAGCTATGACAGGCTTATGATATGCGTGAGAAAAAGGTAACGCCCATCTCTACACTACCTCAGGTTTTCATTTTCAAAGCTTCATTACTTTTGGTAAGCCTTGCTTAAGTTATCTCACTTGAGCTCCAATTTCTTCTGCAATCTATTTTATATAGCTGCTAGTGCTTCTATACTCGGTTGATACATCATTAATTTACAACTATTTATCTGTTTACTTGTAAATCTTTGAAGACATTCCTCTTTTATGGATTTTACGCTCGGTCTAAAATGAAAAGTCTGTCTATATCCTTCCACAGATCAAATGTTTGATTGTTTTCTTATCTGCCAGTATGTACCCAGCCTCAAGAGAAAACTTACCATCCTACAAAGAGCTTTTCCCTAAGGAGGAGGAAAAACTATAGGGGAGCATATACTAGAGGTGAGAGGTCTTTCTCAGTTGAAATAGCTTCCCATCTCCTCCTCTTCTCATTCCTCTCTTTACTTATATTTCTTTCACAGAAGCAAAATGTTCATTTTTTAGAAGGAGCAAAACTAGGCCTTGATATTTTACTTAAAGGGCTTCTCTGGTGGCACAGAGGTGAAGAATCCACCTGCCCATGCAGGTGACACAGGTTTGATCCCTGGGTCAGGAAGGTCCCCTGGAGAAGGAAATGGTAACCCACTCCAGTATTCCTGCCTGGGAAATCCCATGGACAGAGGAGCCTGGTGGGCTACAGTCCATGTGGTCACAAAAGAGTCAGATACAACTTAGTGATTAAATATAAAACATATATATATATATATATATATATACATACACACATACATATATGTGTATGTTGGACACGACTGAGTGACTGAACAACAACAATCATTTTACTTAAACAAGAAAAACAAGTGATTGCAGTCTGAACAGTGTTTACCACATACAGCAATCTTTCTCTGACAGGTTGCTTGTACTACNAAAAAAAAAAAAAAGAAAAAAAGAAAAAAAAAAAAAGAAAAAAGAAAAAGAACTGTGAGAGAGAATAAGGGGGAAGAATCCTAACTCTACATGAAAACAACCTTTACTGGATAGAAACTTGCCTTATCAGTCTCTCTCTCTTTCTTCCTCCTTCCCTCCCCCTATCCCCACCTCTCAGTTTACTACCAGCCATATCTTCTCTCCTGGTCTTCATTGGATCACCTTTATACCCCTATAGATCTATAAAAATGAAAGTTTGTCTAGATGGAGATAAACCTCCTTGCCCTGTCACATGCGAGGTTATTTCTTACTCCTTCTGAATAAGCAGAGCCATATCCCGCTGGTTTCTAATTTCTTCAAGAATAAATGGCTCTGGCCAGAATCCAGTCCACTCCCAGTCCTCTGGGAGCTCATCAAAAGAGCTGGAACATGTCTTCCCTTGACCTCTACAGCAGAAATCAACAGGAGTCCCACAGCACAGAAAACACTGTAAAAACAGCAGTGTCACCAAAGGCAGAAAACACGTTTCGTTCTCACCACTAAGAGTCTGACTGTACTGCCGGTCTCCAGGCACTGGAATCAAAGACAGAAGAATGTTGCAGAGGCTAAACAGTTGTCCCTGCTTTAATAAAATAATTGCCTTCATTGTTTAGCTTCACAGTACTGGCCATGTATTGTTTATATACTAGAGTGCTCATTTTTCTTAGTCTTCATAGTCTTCAATATTGTGCTTTATTAAGGTGGTATTTAAATATGTGGTTCTAGTTTGCCTTCTAGGATCTATAGAGGTTAAAACTGAAAAGCAATTTGAATTCTTACACATTTCGAAGGGCCTGTCCAGATTCAGAATGTCTGAAGCAAAAAGTTTTTCCAAAACAACAAGTTTTGGGAGGATAAAGAGAGAACAACTTGCTGCTGAGGGTAGGTCTTGTGGACAATCAACAAAGCACAGAGGGAAACCAATGCAGAGTCCAAGCCTCTGTGACCAGGGCTGGTACTTACGGTTGAGGAGTTGCTTGCAACAGCCAGCTAGCTGGGGGGAAGGAAGGGGAGGTGGCAAGCATCCATTCCAGAAATCAGGTCTGTACTCACTAACATCCCTCACTCCCTTCAATATCCTTCTAAAGCTCATCCCAGAGGGGTTAATACAAATGAGCAGAAAATGGTGGTAGATGAGTCACATAACATAAAATACAAAAAGGGTGAAAAATCTCACGGAACAGAAATGGGATTCCATTAAGCCATGAACTCAGAGGAAGAAAAAAAAATTGCATCTTTATTTTCACTAACCCATAACTAAAAATCTAGCAGTTCCTTCAATTATGAATGGAAGCAATATACCAGAGGAGTTTTGTAGCATCAGTGACTTTGTCACCAATAGATTTCACAGATATCTTCGATTAACTTTATGATTGTTAAAAATATTTTGAAATACCATTTTCAGTCATTGTTACTCTGAAATTATGATGGCAATTAAATTTGTCATTAGATTTTAACATTGCACTTATTAACAAAGAAGCATATGTAAATATACTGCACATTTACTTTAATANTTCCTTCAATTATGAATGGAAGCAATATACCAGAGGAGTTTTGTAGCATCAGTGACTTTGTCACCAATAGATTTCACAGATATCTTCGATTAACTTTATGATTGTTAAAAATATTTTGAAATACCATTTTCAGTCATTGTTACTCTGAAATTATGATGGCAATTAAATTTGTCATTAGATTTTAACATTGCACTTATTAACAAAGAAGCATATGTAAATATACTGCACATTTACTTTAATATTTTGAAAACTGTATTTTAATACTTGATTTCCTTTGTGATCCTACGTATCACAAGTCACACTGAGCTCTTACAGCTAGTGCTAGTACTGGAGGGCTTCTCCCTAGTCCACTGGCACTTCCTCAAAACTCAAAAATAAGAAAACAAACAACTCTTTACAATGTGCAAAAACCAGTTTTCAAGGCCTCCTAGATAGCTTTTCCTCTGGCAACACCACAGAGTAATCAAGACAGTGTGTTACTGGCAGAGGGTTAGCCAAATAGACCAATGGAACAGAAGAGAGAACCCAGAAATAGCACCATACAAATATGCCCAACTGATTTTTTTAAACAGACTTTATTTTTTAGAACAGTTTCGATTTAGAGAAAAATTAGCTGATAGTCCAAAGAGTTCCTGTATACTGTATACTTTATACTCAGTTCCCCTTATAACTAATATCTTACCTTAGGATGGTGCATTTGTTGCAACGAGGAAACCCATACTGATAACTTTGTCATTGACTAATAGTAATAGTGTACTCAGATTTCCTTAATTTCTGGTTGTCACGTTTCCTTGGCTGTTCTTAGCTGTGGCAGTTTCTTAGATTTTCCTTGTTTTTCACAACCTTTGCAGGTTTGAGGAATATGGGTCATATATTTTGTAGGATGCCACAATATTACAGCTTGTCTAATGATTTTCTTCTAATGAGACTGTGGTAATGTTTATTAGGATGAAGGTAACAGAAGTGAAGTATTATTTTTATCAACTCATATCAAAAGTACATATTATCAACATGATTTATGACTGTTGATGTGTTGATCACCTGACTAAGCTAGTATTTGTCAGGTTTCTCCACTGTATAGTTACTTTACTCCTATTTTCAGTCCGTACTCTTTGAAACAATCTATGCGTAGATCACATCCAAATAATGAGGAGTTATATCCCCCTCCTGGAAGTCAGAATATCTGCATCAATTATTTGGAATCCTTCTGTATAGGGGATTTGTCTATTCTCTCCCATTTATTTATTATTCAATCATTTATCTCAGTAGGGAATCATGAATATTTATTTTGCACTGTGAGCTTTAATCCAATAGTACTTTATTTTCTTGCTCAAATTGTTTCAACTTTGGCCCCTGGGAACTCTTCCAGGTGCACCTTTGGCATACCTCCACCAACGTGTTTTGTTTTTTAATCACTTCCTTACTTACTGATACTATAAGATGCTCCAGTATCATCTTATTTATTTCCTGCCACAGCCCTAGAATCAAAATTTTCTCTAAGGAACCCTTTTCCTTTTATTGGAGAGTGATATTAGAAACCACAATCTGGACACTAGGTGTACTCCTTGTTACTGGAATGCCCAACTGATTTTTGACAAACATGCAAATCTAGTCAGTGAAGAGAGGATAACCATTTCAACAAACGGTGCTGTAGCAACTGAACATCCATGGGGGAGAGGGAGTGGGTCAGGATAAAAGTCACATTGTGTGTAAAAATTAACTAAAAATGGATCATGAATGTAATGAAAAATGTAAAACCATAAAACTTCTGAAAAACAATACCAAATCTTCAGAATCTAGGGCTAGCTAAATAGTTCTTAGACTTAAAACAAAAAGTATGATCCAAAATGGAAAAATTGATAAATAAGATCTCATCAAAGTTAGAAAATTTTGCTCTGAAAAAAAAAAAAAAAAAAAACAATAATAAAAAAAGAAAACCCATAGGAAGTGTCTGGCATGTAGCTGGCCTGCAAAAAATGCTGGACCAAGCCTTAGCCCTCCTCCTCCATCCTCCAATAAGGGGAATGTCTGACACCATAATCCCTCTGAAGTGTGTCTGGGAATCTAACCTAAATATGAACCCCTCGTGTTANAAACAGTGATCTTAAAATGTAGGTCAGAAACCCGCCAGTGCCTTTCTCCAGATCTGCGAAAGGAGGACCGACTCGCCCGGAGCACGACCTAAGGCCTTCGATCGCCTCCCCGCCTGCCCTTGCCTCCGCTCTCCTACGCCTGGGCCTCTCTCCTCGCATGCTGTTCACCTTCCTGATTTCCCCCTCACTGCCCTCGTCCTCAGCCCTCTTCAGTGTTCGGCTATTCTCGGCAGATGCAGATACACCACTGTCCTATGACTTTTTCCCCTGTTTTGCGTTTCCCTTGGAATTATCACCTCCAGTTATCCTCATGGAGGGACCCTCCTAACTCCTTGCAGGGCATTACTTCTTGGAGAGGTTGTTCATGATCATTCTACTTAAAACTGGCTATTTCCTTGTGTAAATTATGAACTTTTTTTTGGCCATTCCACGAGGCTGGCAGGATCTTAACTCTCTAACCAGGGATCAGAAGCAGAGCCCCGGCAGTAAAAGCGGCAGGCACCAACAGCACTGAGCGCTAACGCCAGACACCCGGAGAATTCTCTCTATGGTTACTTTTAAAACTAGTTAAACCAATTAAACTTCTATCAGCACTCTTCACATAGTATTTTTTGGGGAAGGAACATTAATATGTTAATGTTCATATTAACATTATTTAATTGGACTTTTTTTTTTCCATTTTAGGCAGTTTTGATAATTCACATAATTGCCGTCTACTTACTTAAATTGTAACATTGACTTTTTTAATTCTAGGAAGGTAGGGTAGAAGAAACTATCTCGTTTGAATTACCTACATAATATCCATTAAAATTAAGATATTACAATGTTGCTTTTAGAATCTTTGTTAACCACTGTGTGGAAGAAAATAGTTTCATTGGTACATTCAGATTATTTTGGAATATTTGACTGAATGCTTTGCATAATTTCGGTAACTGATGGCTTTATTTAAGTCCATATGAGGATACTGGAAGCCTGTCGTTTCATCCTGGCTGCCTTCACTAGGCTTTTCTTGGGGAAACTGAGTCATGCACAGTTGGGTGAAGCTGAAATTTGGAGCCTTGATTTGTGTCCCTTTCTTGAGACATTAGTCTTGAGCAACTTGGAGTTTTGTCACTGAATTTCAGACTTAAAAAAAAAAGAGCACATGATATTTGTATTTAGTGGAGTAATTGAACATAAACAGTAAACATACCTTGTTCATGAAGAAAGGCAAGATGGCTGCTTAGAAGACATACTCAGGAAGACCATGATCTGGGCAACTCCATCCATGGTAGCACAGTCTAAGAGCTTGTGCCTATTTCTTCTGTATGAAACACTGGAAGATAGCAGCCTGACCACTGATATATGCCCCAGAAACTAGCAGTGCATCCTCTATTTAAAAAAGTTGCTTTATAATTTGTTTGAATGTTTTCCAGGGCATAATTATCAGGTCTGTCTTTTCAAAGATGCATATTGATAAAATTTATCCCTTCTTTGACCTTCATATATATTCACACAATTCATTGCTTTCATCTCCACTTTGTTTCCTTTGAAATCTAGAGAAATAATGCAGAGTTTTGCTGNGTTTGAATGTTTTCCAGGGCATAATTATCAGGTCTGTCTTTTCAAAGATGCATATTGATAAAATTTATCCCTTCTTTGACCTTCATATATATTCACACAATTCATTGCTTTCATCTCCACTTTGTTTCCTTTGAAATCTAGAGAAATAATGCAGAGTTTTGCTGATTTTATTGATTTTGAGTAATGCAATATCATTTATTTTTTATTGCTTTTGATTCAGGCTAAATTTCTTATCAACTGTTTCTCAAATATTACATGGGATGTACTTACAAAAAATGTATTCATCATTTACCTGACACTCAAATTTAACTGCATATCATGTATTTTTATTTATTAAATTTGGCAACTCAAGGAAGTTTGTTAAATCTCTCCAAATGTTATAGAATTCAAATATCAATAATTTTGCATTCCTGTATATCTGTAGGAAAAAAATTACAGTTGAGGAAACACAGCCAATAAAAAGAAAAAATTGAGTCAAATCGTATGTGGCTCTTTCCATACCACTAGAAGTCCATTCTTTTCATATTGATCTATTTTAAGACTGATACGGAGAAAGCTCTCTAAGTGGTTACGAGTTCCATCTCTGTCATTAACAGGACTGGCTATACAATTTGCAGGGCCTGGTGATAAGTGAAAATGGTAAGCTCCTTGCTCCAGAATGTTTAAGAATTAGAAATCAGAGACAATAGAACACCTAAGCACACAGCCCTTCCAAATTCAGGGTCCTTGGAGCTACACAGGTATTGAGCCCAGGAAGACTGTGATGGTGATTAGACAGGTCAGGCTCATGAGGAGATACTACTGCAGATATGATTGCCATTTTGCAGATGCAAAGTGTGAGGTTTTGAAAAGCTAACTAACGAGATTTGAATCTAGATCATCCGAGACCAGAGTGCTCCTAACCACGGACACTATTAGATTCTGCAATGTTGAATCCTAGAGAAAGCTACAACCAGAGAAAATCAGTGGACCAGGACTAGGAGAGGTAACTGTTTAGATGGAATGCAAATGTCTGTGGAGATTAAGCAGATCAAATAAGTGAGTAAAGCAGATTAGGAGTCATTATAGCAGGATTGGTGAGAACTGTGGGAAACTGGAGCTCAGATAATGTGCAAATCCATTTAAACCCAAAGTGCTGAAGCATGTTTGTGAACTAAATTTGACCAGGGAGGAGAGGTAGTTAGTGATCCTGTGAACCTTTGTTTAGCTATTGTGACTAATCATATTCATTGTCTTTCCTTTTTTAAATCCCACGCTGCCTAAATAACAGGCTTTGAAATAAATGTAAGTGGGTGTTAGGGAGACTTTTAAAGGGTGATAATAGCAGTCATATTTTTAAAAAGCATTCCTTCAATTTGATGAAAAGGAATTTATAGTATCTGTTCCAATGATAATGTATAAAGCATTCTGGTTTGGTGTATACTGACCATATAAAGCCTTTATACTTCCGATGCTTTGGGCTTTTATCAATTGATTTTCATAAGGAATAATTAACTAAGTGTTCAAAATTGCCACATACTTTTCATGTACTTCAAACAGAAAACCCCTTTCTTACCCAGAGCTAGGATCTGAAAGTGCTAAGCATTAAGGAGAATGGATTAGTCTTCAGCCTGTCAGTGCCAGAGGGGTTAACGGGAAATAGTGTAACGTATTTGCCATTTCCCCTATATTATCTTGCCCAGAACACCTGCTTAATGAACTAGACATAAATTATCATACTATAAGCACATTCTTTAATAACAAAAGCCTTGTGGAAACATTCCATCTTGTTGAAATAATAAACTCAGAAAAATGATTTTGATGAAGTTTTCTCAAATGCTACATGCAAAAAAAAATGCAAAAAAAAATCAGTTGATCGTGCTACCAGATTTTTGCTTTCTCTGGGGGCAGTAAATATCATTTTACAATTTAAGTGGCTTATTTCACCTTGAATTTGAGTATTGCTTTACAGAGTCATTTGATTTAGTATATTCTGAAGCCAGTAAATGATTCTTTAAAGATCTTTTCCCCTTATGTTTCTTTAAGTTGTAATAATTCCTTTTCAAATTTCCCCTTTGAGAAGTATAATATAATATATATCTTGAGTATATATGGTTTCTTTATCTATTACATAGATACACAGATATTTGTAAAAGGAAAAATAATTATCAACTATATATTTAATGATGGTCACATATCATTTGTTAAAAACAAATCACTCTAACTGGGAATATATTAATAAATATTATTTGTCAAAGCCTTGCTTTTTCCAGTAGTCATGTATGGATGTGAGTGTTGGACTATAAAGAAAGCTGGGTGCTGAAGAATTGATCCTTTTGAACGGTGGTGCTGGAGAAGACTCTTGAGAGTCCTTTGGACTGCAAGGAGATCCAACCAGTCAATCTTAAAGGAAATCAGTCCTGAATATTCATTGGAAGGAGTGATGTTGAAGCTGAAGCTCCAGTACTTTAGCCCCTGATGCGAAGAGCCGNCTCTTGAGAGTCCTTTGGACTGCAAGGAGATCCAACCAGTCAATCTTAAAGGAAATCAGTCCTGAATATTCATTGGAAGGAGTGATGTTGAAGCTGAAGCTCCAGTACTTTAGCCCCTGATGCGAAGAGCCGACTTAGCTGAAAAGACCCTGATGCTGGGAAAGATTGAAAGCAGGAGGAGAAGGGGATGACAGAGGATCAGATGGTTGGATGGCATCACCAACTCAATGGACGTGAGTTTGAGTACACTCTGGGAGTTGCCGATGGACAGAGTGGCCTGCGGTGCTGTGGTCCAGGGGGTCACAAGGAGTCGGACACGACTGAGTGACTGAACTGAACTGCACTGAACTGAGATGTGAGGCTGACACATGGTGCATTTACTTATGTTTTGATATTTTATTAGAATTTTGAAAAGTAGATAAAGTTAAATGAAATTACTAAGCTATTATCCCTTCTTTCAATGCTAAATAAGAAATGAATTGAGAGCCACTATATAAATTAGTATTTTCTTCCTCAAATCCAAAGCATTTCTCCAAAGCACTGTGTAATTTTACTCCGTTCATATTGCTGTACTCCTCCTGATTCTTGCTGCCTTTTTTCTTCTCTGATCTATAGCTAAAAAAATGCTTCATTATGCAGATTGGATGATATAGTCCGAGTCAAGAGGGAAGGGATTTCCAAACACTTTGTTTAAATATTTTCTCTCACTGAGAACTCACAACCAATAATCTTCACATGAAATATCAAAAAGAAATAGCAAAGATATATTTATAAACCCACAAAGCCATGAAAAGTGATAACAGTTTCCCCATTTTGTTTTGTATTCTGTTCTTTCTAGAACTTTCCCAACTTCAGAGTGAGTTTCATACTGAAGTGTTCAGTGGCACCCAGATTCTACCAGCTGTCATTAAAATATAAGATCCTCCTCCTTTGAGAATTTTTTTTATATAATCACCCAATATGCACATTTTAAAAGCTGGATTTATCATTTCAATGACTTAGGAACACTTTTTACTTAGAAAAAACTCCCTTTACTGTGCTTTAAAATGAAAGTTCTTAAGCAGAGATGATGCTACTCGGTATTTCAGATCCAGGAAGCAGGGGTTTAAAGAAAGTAACAGCTATGCCAGGACACTGGGTGTTATTGTTCTCAAGTTAGAGGTAGAGGGACTGAGGCTACACTATTTCTCCAACATCATGCAGAGAAAGACATGTGGAGCCGCTCTTCAGCGGCCCCTTCAAAATTCCTAGGGGGCCTTGGGGCTGAGAATGGAGATGCTTCTTGATAACTAACTGGGAATATAAAGTACTTTTAAAATTTGATTATCTAATCACTTAGATTGATTTAACACACCTTTTCATATAAATTCATTTGCTTTGATAAATAACTCATAGGCTCATTTTGGAGGGTTAGGAAGTAGTGAAGTAAGATTTTGTGGGGCTGAGTTACAAATATTCTAGGACTAAGTTTTCCAGTGAATATATAGCATATAAAATAAAAGCCTTCATTGCTGTACTGAGCAAGGGTGATATGCTCAGAAATAAGAGAAGTGGCTTATTCTATTTTGATAGTTTAAAAGACAAGCTTATATACTCAGTTTGATTTTCTGGTCTATATAAATATTACCTGTGGCAAAGATGAGACGTTTTCATCAACAAGAATCTTATATCACTCTAACTCACATAATAGAGATTTTTGGAGGCCTCTATCTATATTATGGAACACGTGGCAGAATTTTCAACTAGAAATTCCAGCATAAAGACTGCAAAATGTTATACTTTTTTGTGTTTTTTTTTGGAATTAGTTACTTGCCAAGAAGTGCAACCTAGAGTGATAATTATGATTTATTAATTAACACTTGGTTATGATACTAGCACTTGCTAATATAGCACAGTAGGTGAGAATCAATTTAACAAACACGAAGTCTCTGTCTTTTTCTGGCTTACATCATGTTATTCATTGTACAGTCTAATTAAAAACGAAGATTATTATTAACATTATGATTCCTTCTTTCTCATTTAGTCTGCTGCTGCTGCTGCTAAGTCGCTTCAGTCATGTCCAGATCTGTGTGACCCCAGAGATGGCAGCCCACCAGGCTCCCCCGTCCCTGGGATTCTCCAGGCAAGAACACTGGAGTGGGTTGCCATTTCCTTCTCCAATGCATGAAAGTGAAAAGTGAAAGTGAAGTCGCTCAGTCGTGTCTGACTCCGTGTGACCCCATGGACTGCAGCCCACCAGGCTCATCCATCCATGGGATTTTCCAGGCAACAGTACTGGAGTGGGGTGCCATCGCCTTCTCTGCACTTAGTCTAGTTTTTGTTAATTTTTCCCACTATGTCTGTTTTAATTTTCTTTTCTTCTAAAATTTTCTGTGTGCTAAACACTATATTTTAAGATATAAATTTAATTGTGTTCACTTAAAATTAAGAAGATTAGTTTTTATAGGCTTTTAAACTATGCACAAGCATCCTATGAAAAACTAAAGTTTGATCTTACAACTTGCTCACTAATAAGTTTGAATATCTTTAAGCAGCTGACTAAATATGATAACTAATTTATGTTCTTATTCATCATTCAATCTATTGCTTTGTTTAAAAATTCTCCACAATTGCCAAAACACTCCACACGCTGGCTATGACACAAAGGATCAGATTGTTGAATCAAATGTACACAAAGCAAAGGGTATGTTTTATTAATGATTATTCAATAGCCAAGAGATGCTGGTGAAACAAGATGTTCAAATCCCCCAATACGACACTACTCTTTGTTCTTTCATTGGATGCTTGCTAACTCAGGTTAACGAATAGAGATAAGGTGCCTTGCACAGAGAGATGGATAGAGCATTTTAAGCCAGGAAAGATTTTAATTTTATGCTCTATTATTCTTTCCAAATTTACACATTTGAAGCCCTACCCCTCAGTATGGTTATATTTGGAGATGAAGCCTCTAAGAAGTGATTAAGCTTAAATGGGGTTGTAATCAGGAGGCCTTGGCCCAACAGGATTAACATCCTGATNAAAAAGGTTGTAATACAGTTTGCCCATTATATGAAAACACTCCATTTTACAGAATGCATTTGCCATCTTCCCCCCAGGGATTGTACATTTTATTGTTTTGTGACTCTGTATTTTATATCTGATTCATCAGTGATATGGAATCTAGAAACCAAACAAATGTTTCAGATTTATTTCTCATGTGACTGATAGAGGATCATATGCATTTCTCTCCTCTTCATCCTGTTCGTGTCCAGATACCTGGTTACTGTTCTTAGAAACCTGCTTGTCATCCTGCCTGTCAGCTTTGACTCCCCCCTCCACACACCCGTGTATCTCTTTCTTTCCAGTCTGTCCTCTGATGCTATCTGTTTAAGCACAACTAGAGNTCATCCTGTTCGTGTCCAGATACCTGGTTACTGTTCTTAGAAACCTGCTTGTCATCCTGCCTGTCAGCTTTGACTCCCCCCTCCACACACCCGTGTATCTCTTTCTTTCCAGTCTGTCCTCTGATGCTATCTGTTTAAGCACAACTAGAGTCCCAAAGATGGTGAAAACACGCAAGCGCAGCATCAGAGCATCACGTGTGCGAGCTACCTCATCCATATCTGCTTTGTCCTGTCTTTTCCCTGCTTGGAAATTTTTCTCCTCGCTGTTATGGCCTGTGACTGCTATGTGGCCACATGTCACCCTCCTGAGGCACGTGGTCATCATGAAGCCCTGCTTCTGTGTTCTGCTGATAAAACATGTTCACTATTGATGGACATGCTGGCTAGCTTTCAGTGCAGGAGACTCGGGAGATGTGGGTTTGATCCTTGGGTTGGGAAAACCCCCTGCAAGAGGAAATGGCAGCTCACTCCAGTATTCTTCGTAGGCTAGGACGATCTCATGGACAGAGGAGCCTGGTGGGCTACAGGCCATGGGGTTGCAAAGAGTGGGACATGACTAGGTGACGCAGCATTCGGATGATCTGACTGACGGGCATCTCAAGAGTTAGTTAACAAGCACTGCTGCAGGCTATTTGTATATTTAATTGTATTTGATTAGCTTATTGTAAACATATTTACTCTCTCTCTCTCATCTTCATGGGGTCAACATACTTCCTTTTTGCTTTTAGATTCAGCCACACAACTTGTTTAGGCCCACAGAATGGGCTGAAGCAACTGCGCGCTGATCTCAGCCAGACCCTTATAAGCCTTGCGAGTTCTGCTTGTTCTCTGGAGCGTCTGCTATCAGCCTGGGAAGAATAAGCCCAGCAAGACAGACAGACAAATCTCTCTAGCTAAACGCGGCCAAGATCAGACAAAAAGACCCTCAGATGCACGAGAAAGCCTCCTCTCAATCCGAAGAGGTCAGCCTGAACCAGGTGTGTTTCAGGATGGTTTGTCACTGAGTCCTCTGCGGTCACAACTACAACTCACATGTCTAGATGAAGGATACATTCCTAGAACCAGAATCGCTGAGACTGAATATGTCCCTAATTCAGTGTATTATAGATTTCATTCTTTATTTATATTCTTAATATATATTTAATGGTAAAACATAGCCTGAGTCATTAGAAGTCATGATTTATAGTTTCTATATTTGGAAATTCAGCCAAGCATGATACCAGCCTGATACTGTTAATCCTAATAGCTTATTCTTACTTTATATGTTAATTCCACTTACCTGTATAAATTATAGACATGGATGTCTTATTTTTATAGAAGCACAAAGTTAAAGATAAGATACTCTACTGCTTAGAACGGGCTTCCCTGGTGGCTTAGCAGATGTCTCACCTGCAGTGAAGGAGACACAGAGATATGGGTTCGTTCCTTGGGTTGAGAAGATCCCGTGGGAGAGAAAATGGCAACCCACTCCAGCATTCTTGCCTGGAAAATCCCTTGGACAGAGGAGGCTGTTTGGCCACAGCCCAAGGGTTCGCAAAGAGACGGACACGACAGAGTGAGCCCCCCCCCACACTGCCTCGAATAATAAAGTCAAATCTGTAAATTTTGTATAAATAAATGGATTGTCTTAAAATGATTTACGTGGGTACTCTGGAAGTAGAGTATGCCTGTTAAACTTCTCAGATTCCCCAATAAAATATCTGTCCTCTCAGATCCTAAATCTACATGGAAATGAAGTTGCATTTCAGGGACTTACCAGGGAGTAAAACTTGGACCTGAGAGCAGCTCAAAAGCTACAAAATCACTTGAAAACCACGTTAGCTGCTTAAGTATTGTTGATCCACCCACTTTTCCAGACATTATAAGTGCCTATCAAGAGCCGCTAAGAGTCATTGATATCTAGATCACACAGGTTTTCCACCCAGTTGTCTGACATTGAATTGGCTGTTGAGTTGTCATTAATTTATATTGAGAGACGTTAGAGGAAACATCTCTGTGAAGGTTATAGTTGCAACTCTTTTCAGTTTTTGATATTATTTAGCTACACTACAGGGGCTTCTCTTTGAAATGTCCTAATAAATCTTTTCCCATCCTACATCAACACCATATATTTCTTTGCCTCAAATTTTAAACTATTTTAAATTCGTTCAGCATTGTGTATTGCTTGGGTTTTTGAAAACCACTCTGAGCCTTACAAGAACATAGCAAAGTACAAATGTGGATGTAAATAAAAATCTGGTTGAAATGTGATAAGGCAAGGCAGGCATCAGGATGTTCTTTCTATATGACATTAAATTATGAGACAGAGATGGGTCCTTCCACTCATACTTCATTCCTCTGGGTAGCTATTATTTAACTGCCTGCTTGTTTTGGCATTAGGTTAACGAGAATGAATGTGTAGCTTGGCGGCTCCCTGATTCTCTGTTCCACTTTGGAATGCAAAGAAAATGTGGCCTTGAGAAACAGGTGCAGGATGATAGTCATAAGATCTATCAGGCAACTCCACTGATTCATGACATGTCACGGGCCTTAGGACACTAAGAATTATATGAAGCACGCAGATTTTTACTGGGTAGAGAAAGAGGAGTACCTTCCAACAGCTCAAATGACCATCTCATTCTTTTAGTCTCAGATTGCCTGTACAAAGACCCCAAGTCAGTATTTTCAAACCATACAGATAACAGACATGCATACTTGTTAAAGGTTAAAATAGTTAATAATTAAAAGTTTAAAACATTTAAAAAATACACAAATGTTCTTAATTATCACTGTGTGAATTATTTTTGAGTACATATAATAATGAGAACGTTCTGGTATTTTTCTCTGTACAAAAATCTTTAAATGATTTGAACTATATATTTTTATGTGTTTGAGGTTATTCTTTGGCTTAACCTAACTTGCTTGAGTTAGCAAAATTTTTAAAGAACACGTGTATACCCGTGGCAGATTCATGTTGATGTATGGCAAAACCAATACAGTATTGTAAAGTAAAATAAAGTTAAAAAAAATCCTAAATGACAGAGCTGGAAAATTTTTTTTTTTTTAAGAAACATAAAAAAAAGAAAACCCCAAACTGTAGCTGTCAAAGAAAATCTGTTTGTTTTGAAACACACACATATACACCCACAAGATTTGCTCTCAAAGCATGCCTAAAGGCTTTCCAAACTCTGTGATATTTGTAAAAGGAAATCAGTCCTGAATATTCATTGGAAGGACTGATGCTGAAACTCCAAAACTTTGGCCACCTGATGTGAAGAACTGACTTGTTGGAAAAGACCCTGATGCTGGGAAAGGCTGAAGGCAGGAGGAGAAGGGGACGACAGAGGATGAAATGGTTGGATGGCATCACTGACTCAATGGACATGAGTCTGAGCAAGCTCTGGGAGTTGGTGATGGACAGGGAGGCCTGGCGTGCTGCAGTCCATGGGGTCACAAAGAGTCGGACACGACTGAGTGACTGACCTGAACTGAACAGGACTTCCCAGGTGGCTCCCGTGGTGAAGAACCTGCCTGCCAAAGCAAGAGACATGAGACCCAGATTCCCTCCCGTCCCAGGGTTGGGAAGGTTCCCCTAGCCAACTCACCCAGCACTCTTGTCTGGAGACTCCCATGGGCAGAGGAGACGGCAGGCTACAGACCACGAGGTTGTAAAGAGCCGGACGTGACGGAAGTGAGAGCTCACGCATGTGTAGAGCTGGAAGAACTATTCCTTCTTAGTACGTGTGAAACAGGAGGAAACCAACCGTCCTGCCAACACTGCCAAGTGCTGCAAGGAAAGCTGCCTTTTCACTGAACAGAGAATTAGGGACAAAATCTTCTGAGACACTGTGACCACAAGTTTGCCAGTGATGATTTACAGGACAAGTCACATCACCCAGGCTGCCCAAGATACCTTAGGATGCGACTGTCATTTAAAGTGGGAGTGAACCAAGGTGCTTTGCAAAAATCAATGTCAATGCTCTCTAGAAGGAGGCCACTAATCTTAGACAACAAAGAATTCACAGCAATAACTGGCCAAGGAAAAAGAATCGCTGACCATGAACAAGAGTTAAAAATAAAAGCAAAGCACTAGAAATAAAAAAAATGACCTGCAAAGAGGACTTCAAATATCTGAGTCATCAGTCACATATTAGTAAATTACGATACATAATGTGCTTAAAAGAAAAAAGCTTGAAAAGATCTTTGAAGTGCAAGAAACTAATAAAAAGGACCAAACAGATTTGGGAGAAAAAAGAATATCTAAGAAATGAAGGATAAAATAGAATTGAAAATAAAATAGAATGGCTTAATGGATGTATTTAACAGGTAATTAGATGAAACAATAGGAAAATTAGTTAATTATAAGACTGAAAAGAGGAAATTATCTTCAGTTTTGGCGATCTTTGTGATTTGAAGTGGAACGTTTCCAAGTATTACAGTTTGATCTAGAAAATGAAGGAACTAGAAGAAAAGACTGTTTTCATAAACTCCAGGTTAAACTTGTTTCATAAACTATGGTTATAGCAATGGTGATGCTGATGATAGTAGTAACTGTTTCTACTCTGACTTCTGTGCATGTTCCCAATACTACAATATATTGAGCTCAATTAAAAAAAATCATTACTGATTTGTAAACACTTAAAACATATTCTCGATACTATATCTTTACCAGTTATATACACTGAAAATGCCTGTTTCTCTGAGCAGACTGTATTTTATGAGGTCATTTGTTAAATGAATAATAATTTCAATATAATCATTTTTATTATTATTTTCTTTTAGTTTGTGGTTCCTGTGCCTTGGTAAGTGTCATTATTTGAACTAAATGAACATTCTATCTTCCCACTTATTTACTACTACTATTTTATCAAATTTATTTAATATCTTTGTCCTTTAATGTAGTTTTACATTTTTAGAAAATATACATTCAAGGCTAGATATATTCAAGGGTTCTTAGAATTTAAACATCTGTGTTCTGTATCTTTTCCCCTCTAATTTATTGAAACTCCAATTATTTTAAGTTATTGATCTTATTATGTGGCAAATCTCTTGAACCCTTTTATCATAATTATTGCCTACACATTATCCCATGTTTGTTACATAAATGACCAAGTCATGTATGCAGAATAACACTCTTCTTTATGATTCTTTTCAACTTTTACCCTTTATTGTTTAATTTTTTTTGACTGCATTGAATGAATCTTCATTATAGTGTTGAAAACAAATGATCCTAACCAACAGCCCTGTCTCCTTTTCTCACTTTAACGGTCAAGTAACCCCGGCACTCATTACCTGACAACGGAGTCTGCTTTTTCTCTCTTAACTATTTATTATGAACATTTTACTAGATTATCAATTAATTCTTAATAAAATAATTTCTAACAGCTGCAGAGTGATCCAGGAATGGATGCGTCGTAGTTAATTTAACTACAATTCTATGGTTAGATGCTTAAGTTCTTTTGGTTTTTTTCCATTTTAGAAACAACTCTGCAACGAACATTCTTTTAGCTAAACCTGTGCAAAGGGGTTTAACTATGTAAGTTAAATTTCAGGGGCCTACTTTACATTTTTGTACACATATTAAAATGTATCACCTATATAAGATTAAAATAAATGTTTTTTACAAATCACTATAAAGTATGAGGTGTTTTAAAGAGCTTTGGAAAAACCTAGAACTTTATGTTATACCACACTGCCTTGATAGAGAAGGCAATGGCACCCCACTCCAGTACTCTTGCCTGGAAAATTCCGTGGATTGAGGAGCCTGGAAGGCTACAGTCCATAGGGTCACTGAGGGTTGGACACGACTGAGGGACTTCACTTTCATTTTTCACTTTCCTGCATTGGAGAAGGAAATGGCAGCCCACTCCAGTGTTCTTGCCTGGAGAATCCCAGGGACGGGGGGCCTGGTGGGCTGTCGTCTATGGGGTCGCACAGAGTTGGACACGACTGAAGCGACTTAGCAGCAGCCTTGATAGATTGTCTTATAATAGCATTTAAAGACAAGAAGCTTAATAATTTGTGAGAGGAAGTCCTGATGCCCTTCAGAAATATGATGAAATATATGGATTTTCTCTACAGAAATAAAATAGACTTTTGCACATTGACATAAGCACTTTGTGTACAATTTTAGGGGTTCATGGATCTGTTAAACTTTCTCTGTTGACTCAAAGTTAAGACCCTTTGACCTCAAAGAATTTTATTCATTAAGACATTCAACAAATATTGATTGAATTTCCATTATGACAGTGACTGTGAAATGTACTATGTACATGAAAAGAGCAATCAACACCCACGCACTCTAGGTCCTCACGGTGTAAGGAGGAAAGGAAAGGCGTTAAAGTAAAATAGGACACGCAGACTTTTGAGGTGGAGATAGGAGTTCTCACTTTGGGTGTTTTGGTGACGGTGCAAGATCTAATTTCTAGCACCATTTTGTTATTATGCAAAAGTTCCCAGTATCAAGATAGACACAAGTCTGGACAAATGGGAATGAGTTCATGTAGCAATCGGTTAACTCTGGCCTTTCCGTCAGCTCGCCCCCGCCCCGTCTAAATCTCCTATTTCGCCAGCCCGCACCGACGCGAGCAGGGCATGGGGCCATGCTTCGTTTCGGTTCAGCCAACCTGGTGATGCTCACAGTTTGTTATTAGTAGTTTTGCAAAAATGTCTGAAGGTTATTTTGCTGAAAAGGAATAACAGATCCCTTAGGCTTTATAGAAGAAGCTTTGTCTGCTCTTGCTTTCTAAAACGTGGCTGACAACTTGAAAATAAATAAATGGATAAAACGCTGTGGTTGAACTGATTGTAGTGATGGACAAGGCGCCTTCTCTGGGGAAGCATGGCCGCAGGCCGGCTGTGCGGAGGATGGATTTAAAGCCCGGAACTTTATCTTACCTGCAGCGCTTGTTGCCTCTCGGCGTGAAGAGCAGATGATTATTTTCGCTGGACCTCTCAGCTGCTCCTCAGACCTCCCGCACGTTTCACTGGTTTCTACACTCAGAGGAGGCATTCTGCCTGTGGCTGGATTAACCTCACTGTTTTTTAATGTTTTTATCTTTAAAAGTAGGATGTCAATTGGTCAACGCTTCCTTGGGTGTATTTCTATTCCGTCAATCTTTTAAAATGAAATTGCTTACACTTGCTTCTAGGGAGGTTTCAGGAGGGAGTTTTCATTCCAAGTGATTAATACAGTGTCTTCTCACTAACAAGGCTAAAAACAGCACACAGAAATACTTCTTTAGGGTTAAGAGGGAGGGGATGTATATTATATTTATATGATATATTATATATATTTATACACTTATGGCTGATTTGTGTTGTATAGCAGAAACCAACACAACATTGTAAAGCAATTATTGTCCAATTAAAGATATAAATACTATAAAAAATACTTCTTAAAAGTTTGCAGCAAGTTTCAGGGGCAAAGTCTAGTTACTGAATTTGCATATGCATCTTTGCTTATCAACTCACATTTAATTTTCGTATGTATCATAAAGCAAAAGATTCATGGAAAGAAGAACTATAACCATAATATAATAAAGCCAGTTACTCAGTAGATGTGTATAAGAGACAGGGGGTTTAACTATGTAAGTTAAATTTCAGGGGCCTACTTTACATTTTTGTACACATATTAAAATGTATCACCTATATAAGATTAAAATAAATGTTTTTTACAAATCACTATAAAGTATGAGGTGTTTTAAAGAGCTTTGGAAAAACCTAGAACTTTATGTTATACCACACTGCCTTGATAGAGAAGGCAATGGCACCCCACTCCAGTACTCTTGCCTGGAAAATTCCGTGGATTGAGGAGCCTGGAAGGCTACAGTCCATAGGGTCACTGAGGGTTGGACACGACTGAGGGACTTCACTTTCATTTTTCACTTTCCTGCATTGGAGAAGGAAATGGCAGCCCACTCCAGTGTTCTTGCCTGGAGAATCCCAGGGACGGGGGGCCTGGTGGGCTGTCGTCTATGGGGTCGCACAGAGTTGGACACGACTGAAGCGACTTAGCAGCAGCCTTGATAGATTGTCTTATAATAGCATTTAAAGACAAGAAGCTTAATAATTTGTGAGAGGAAGTCCTGATGCCCTTCAGAAATATGATGAAATATATGGATTTTCTCTACAGAAATAAAATAGACTTTTGCACATTGACATAAGCACTTTGTGTACAATTTTAGGGGTTCATGGATCTGTTAAACTTTCTCTGTTGACTCAAAGTTAAGACCCTTTGACCTCAAAGAATTTTATTCATTAAGACATTCAACAAATATTGATTGAATTTCCATTATGACAGTGACTGTGAAATGTACTATGTACATGAAAAGAGCAATCAACACCCACGCACTCTAGGTCCTCACGGTGTAAGGAGGAAAGGAAAGGCGTTAAAGTAAAATAGGACACGCAGACTTTTGAGGTGGAGATAGGAGTTCTCACTTTGGGTGTTTTGGTGACGGTGCAAGATCTAATTTCTAGCACCATTTTGTTATTATGCAAAAGTTCCCAGTATCAAGATAGACACAAGTCTGGACAAATGGGAATGAGTTCATGTAGCAATCGGTTAACTCTGGCCTTTCCGTCAGCTCGCCCCCGCCCCGTCTAAATCTCCTATTTCGCCAGCCCGCACCGACGCGAGCAGGGCATGGGGCCATGCTTCGTTTCGGTTCAGCCAACCTGGTGATGCTCACAGTTTGTTATTAGTAGTTTTGCAAAAATGTCTGAAGGTTATTTTGCTGAAAAGGAATAACAGATCCCTTAGGCTTTATAGAAGAAGCTTTGTCTGCTCTTGCTTTCTAAAACGTGGCTGACAACTTGAAAATAAATAAATGGATAAAACGCTGTGGTTGAACTGATTGTAGTGATGGACAAGGCGCCTTCTCTGGGGAAGCATGGCCGCAGGCCGGCTGTGCGGAGGATGGATTTAAAGCCCGGAACTTTATCTTACCTGCAGCGCTTGTTGCCTCTCGGCGTGAAGAGCAGATGATTATTTTCGCTGGACCTCTCAGCTGCTCCTCAGACCTCCCGCACGTTTCACTGGTTTCTACACTCAGAGGAGGCATTCTGCCTGTGGCTGGATTAACCTCACTGTTTTTTAATGTTTTTATCTTTAAAAGTAGGATGTCAATTGGTCAACGCTTCCTTGGGTGTATTTCTATTCCGTCAATCTTTTAAAATGAAATTGCTTACACTTGCTTCTAGGGAGGTTTCAGGAGGGAGTTTTCATTCCAAGTGATTAATACAGTGTCTTCTCACTAACAAGGCTAAAAACAGCACACAGAAATACTTCTTTAGGGTTAAGAGGGAGGGGATGTATATTATATTTATATGATATATTATATATATTTATACACTTATGGCTGATTTGTGTTGTATAGCAGAAACCAACACAACATTGTAAAGCAATTATTGTCCAATTAAAGATATAAATACTATAAAAAATACTTCTTAAAAGTTTGCAGCAAGTTTCAGGGGCAAAGTCTAGTTACTGAATTTGCATATGCATCTTTGCTTATCAACTCACATTTAATTTTCGTATGTATCATAAAGCAAAAGATTCATGGAAAGAAGAACTATAACCATAATATAATAAAGCCAGTTACTCAGTGCATCTATCACTACTGAAACTTATACATCATTTGACTTATCCTACATACATGGTCTTGGATATAATTATGTTAGGTGTCAATCAGTTTCTTACCCAGAATTGGCAAAATTAACTGTCAAAGTAAAATAGAATCCATTTCAAAGAGTGGTTGAGTAATCCCTCTAATAAATGTTTAATATTCATATAAGCCATTGAATCATTAGTTCATGCCCAGTGTTGAACTTGATCTAAAACTTAAAGCCTTGATCTTTTGTTTCATGAATATTTAATTGGACTGAACTCTCTTCCTTTTACAGTGTGAATGAGAATGAAACATTCTTCACTACTAAAGTTACCCGTTGTGCTTGGCATTTTAATTTACTTTCTTAAACTTTTTAACCAAGGACCATTTCAATTCCAGTGAGCATACTTTATCACACTTTTTCAGATGATTACATTTTCTCTTTGAAGTTTTTTTCTTTTTAATTCTTTGGAAGGTTGAGAATATTTCTCATCTAGTTTTGGCTGACTAACGTGACACTGAGGTCACACAGAAATCGTTCTTTATGGTCTGGGGATTTTGGTTGGTAGGTGGCTAACTATAGCTCAAAGAATGTTTCATCATTCTACTAGGAATTATCAGACGTGATCATATTCATGTCTCTGCTTAATGGAATATTTGATTTATTAAGAATTAAGTGTGTTAATATAAATCACTATCTCTTGAAGAGAATTTAATAAGAATTACCAGTCATGATTATGAAATTGTTTACACTTGTTTTGAGGGGGTTACCTTTCAAATGATTAGTACAGGTGGTGTCTTCCTCAGTAATAATTAATGATAAAAATAAAATATGTAAGTATCCTTTTAAAATAAGGGTGTAGTAAGTTTGGGACAAAGTAATTCCCTCCCAAATATTGTCTATCTTCATTACACAGTGAAGTGGAATGAGAATCTTTAATATTGGCAGGCAGTGAAATTACTATATATTCTATACATCATGTATATACTATATACATATATAGACATTAATTAAAAGAACTACACTGAAGTTATTTATTAGAAAATGATCATTATTAATAATAGTTTAATTACAACGCTTCAAATGTTTAAGTATTTTATGACCTCCCAAGCATTTTCTTTTTTCTCATTTTATTCTCATCAAAGTATGATGAGCAGATGATGTTCCCATACATTTACTAAGTAATATAATTAGGTTAAGATAACATTTTTAAAACCTAATGTGACTAACTTTCAGCTATTTGCTATTGCATAAATTTCAGTGTTTTGCACATATATTAAGAAAATCATTGCCTATATTTGGGACTTCATTTATTTAAACCAGTTATTTATATATTTTTTTAAACGCAGATTTTATCCAGATATTACAGAGGCTCAAAAATGGTGAACATAAGACTGAACTGAACCTGGAAATATCCTTTGTTTTGTGCACTGTTCATTATTTTAAAATAGGAAATACAATCTGTATTCCCAGCTTTTCCTGAAAAGTGGGAATGATAGGCAAGGAAGATTCAATGTCTCTGTGTGGAAGTCATCAGATAGTGCCAGGGAGCTGCTGTCTCTTTGATGTAAGACGTTCTGTTTTCAGTAGCCCAATCGCTTGTGTCTTCCTGACACAGACACAGTGTCTCATGCTGAACTAAGAACAAAATATGTTGACACTATATTACCAGAATTTTTTCACGAACTCACTTTATTCTTTTGTGTTTTGTAACCTAACTACCTCAGGCTGTTTACTGCTTTGTGACCTTTGTTGAGTCATTAACTCCTACTTCTGGGTTGTTTATATTGAGTTCGAATTTAAATTTCATTGCTTATACATCCCTTAAGCAGTGGTGTTTGTATAGGGAAGATCAAATATGATCGCATTGTGGAAGGCCTTCTTCTCAACCCACAAAATTCTCCCAGGAAGCTTCTAATCTCAGCTTTAAAGTGAAGAATCTTCCATCTCTATCTATAGTCTCTTCAGCCGTGTCCAACTCGGTGACGCTATGGACTCTAGCCTGCCAGCCTCCTCTGTCCATGGGATTCTCCAGGCAAGAATGNGGCTTAAGGACTGAACTGAGAGTAGAAAGCATGTATATCACATTTTATATTTTGCTTTTTTTATTATGAAGTTCTGAGTTAGACAATACTTAATCATTAATCTTAGAGGTCGATCTATTTGCCTGTTCTGCATCATTGATTCTAAACATCCAAGGAAAGACAAGCTTCACCTGGAAGGTGTACTAGAGTCTGTGTTCATGAAATTTTTCATGTTATTGCATGATTTATAAAAAATGTTGCATTTGATTATATGTAATTTAATAACCTTATTGTGTACATGGCTTTTATTGATTTACTTAAAAATATTTCTATAAGAACAATTTATATGATATATTTTTATTCCAATATGTATGTAATTTTTCCTTTGAAAAGTTTTAAGTAATTATTTAATAAAATAATTTAAAAAATAAAGCATGATTAATTTTACCAATCATTAATTGAACAGTATAAAATATAATGTATTGTAGAAAAAATATGAATGTCCTGACTTTTCTCCCCTGGTAAATCTTGGTAGGGAAAGGAATATTTAAAGCTACCATTCGGTGTCGTTTATAAGAAACAGTATCTACAGAGATGTTAAAGCTGATGAACTCTGGAATCAGACTAAATGAATTTAGATTCTCAATTTTGTAATGGACTAGCCGTGTGGTCTTTTGCATGTTGATTAACCTTTCTATATTTCTATTTCATTATGCATAAAAGGATACTAATATTAACTACTTCATATGTTTGTTGTCTAGGTTACATAATTAATGTATGTGAAATGCTTAGCCTAGAACTAGAATTATGTCATTAATCAAATACAATTTATTATTGTGATTGTTGGGGGCTCAAATCGGTGAGGAAGGTTAGGGATGACTTCCTGGAAAGCTCTTGCAGAGATGATTCTGGTTCTTGAAAGCTGAATAAACATTCTCTACATGAAGGAAAGAGCCAGAGAGAAGCTCAGAAAGGGAGAGGGATGAGCAAGAGACAAAGACCAATGGAGGTGACTTTATAACCTTGAGATGCCATCAGCTGTGTGTGGCTGAATCGGGAAGAGGAAGGTGGGAGAGGAGGGAGCCCTGGAGAGACAGGCAGAAGCCTGTTCAGGAGAAGCACTGTATGTCCCTCGAGGGAAATTGACTTCACCTTGTAGGTGGTGGCTGTAAGTGAAAAGTACGTTTAAAAAGGGAGTGAATCGGTCAGACTGGGCTTTGCACAGTTCTCTTAGGATGTGATAGTTTGAGAGAAACAGATGGAAGGCAGAAAATAGCTTAGTCCACAGGGTGGCGGCGAGTCAGACGTGACTGGAGTAACTTGGGACATACACGCAAGTTC
>SJYV01042653.1:472731-549069 GCA_006410875.1 Neotragus pygmaeus
TGGAGTGGGTAGCCTTTCCCTCCTGCAGGGGATCTCCCCAACCCAAGGTCTGACCCAGGTCTCCCACACTGCAGGTGGATTCTTTACCAGCTGAACCAGGGAAGCCCAAGAACACTGGAGTGGGTGCCTGTCCCTTCTCCAGGGGACCTTCCGACCCAGGAATCAGACCAGGGTCTCCTGCATGGCAGGCAGATTCTTTACCAAAGTCCATTTGGGTCATATCTTAGATTCCACATATAAGTGATATACGGTATTTGTCTTCCTCTTTCTGATTTATTCCACTCAGTATGATAATCTCTAGGTCTGTCTGTGTTGCTGCAAATGGGTTGATTTCATTCTTTTCTGTGGATTAGTAGTATTCTCAAAAAGGAATTTAACTACTTTCTTACAAAGCAGAAAAATCTGCCTTGCTATTAAAAATAATTCCCACAGTTACCTTTCCCCCCAACCTGTCTATTTAATATTATAAATAAATATTATAATAGAAAAAATGGTTTATTTATGTTCTGGATCACAAGTCCATGGTACCGCTGTCTGGTGAAAACATTGGTCTGGAGGCTGTTGAAGAAGTAAAATAGCCTGGAACCACTTACCCCAGGATGCTGTGGGATGTGTAGGGTCAGAGGTCGGGCTGGGATGGCTGTGTTGAGCCAGACTCAGTGCCAATAGCTGGTTAACTGACATACTCACTGGCCGTGTTCTCAGAAACCCTGTAGGAACCATATGATTCAGGATGAGAATGGTGTGTATTCTTTAATAAGAGTCAAGATATTACTTAATAAGGAGAAAACCTTTTTGTTTTCCTTTGGTTTTGTTTCTTGAAAAACGGCGGAAAGTTCTAAATTCTGCACTATTTTTGGTTCATACCAAGGGCAAAACATATTCTTGTTTCACCTCCAATAAGTCACTTATCCTGGACCTTATTTTTCTTTCCCTACAATAAAATCCAGGCTAATTATATAACAGTGTGTTTAGCTTATGAGTTAAAGTGCTTTACATTTTCTAGTTAAAATGAAATATGTAGCATAATTAAACAATAATATAATAATGATTAATCCTTTTTCACAATTTAATTATTCAATGTGTATGATTAATCATTGTAATTTAAAGGGTATAATAAGCAAGTAGAATAATTATATATAATAGAATGTAAGGTGTAGGTCAAAAGGTATATATTAAAATTACTCATAAGTATCTTGGAAAAGTTATTAAATGACATTACTGAAGATGCCTTTAATGTAATTAGTCTCATATGTAATTACATGTAATTAGTCTTATATGTAAAAGGCAGACATTCCCTCCCCTCGCACGAGGCGAGGGAACTTCATCTTGCTTTCTCTATCATCTTTCTCCAGCTGAGTGTATATTTTTCAAGAGCTCTGCACTTTTTATTCAAGTCTTCCAGAAAGGGAACAGAGAGAGACTTGAGATTTTTGGAAGAACAGACAGGGTCAACTCTCCTGGTAGAATCCTTAATGCTAGTCTTAATTTGAACAAACTATTTAAATATAGACAGCTTCTATCACACCAGCACCTAATCTTTAATGGCCTTGTTTATCCATACAATGTCAAGGAAAGGTCAGAGTTTTCAAAAATTTATTTTAGCAAAAAGAAAGTGTTCCATGAGAGGACATGATCCAATATTCTCTGTGGTTCTTGCTGCTTCATATCAAGAGAGGTGGTTATTAACACTTTTCCTCTGGCATAGTACTTAGGGAAAAGATATCTGTTCATTTATCAATTTTTCATTTAGAAAATACATGGATTGTGTCCATGTTTTATATAAACATTCAGTGGATGAAAGCTACAATTACAAAATGTGCATATTGCAATCCAGTGCCTTCCCTAGGAAGGAAGATGAGTTCCCAGTGTGGCAAGGTGAAACTGGTGCTACAAATAAGGATTATATTTTCAGTAGAATTTTCTGGAAAAGAACTCAAATTATTTATAATATAATGAGCCTAACTCACTGAATTATCTACTTTGAAATTTTTTTAAGCCTATTTCAGGAAGTTAACTGACATTTAGTAACATTTTTCAATAGAAAAGACATAGCCGATTCCTGACAAATAGCAAAAAGTTTAATGTTGTAAAACAACTTAGTGGTAAATTAGGGCCTAGCTATCCAAAAAATATACCATAAAGACCATTATGTCTTGGCAGGAATAATAAGATGTAAGTTGCTTTTCTTACTTTAAGAGCATCGGAATCCAGGATACTTAACATTAGCACCGTGCTTTGCTGGATAACTGAACAAAAGAAAAAAAGATTTGAAAAGCAAGTATTTGTAACGCCTTCAGGGAATTATTCCTCAATCCAATACTTGTGAATAGCTCCCAGCAACAACAGTGGGAACAAAGCACGTCTCCAGAAAGGCACGTAAGCAATCCGAGGGGACAAGACCCACGCTAAGTCTTGCTATTAAGACTCGTGTTAAAGCAAAGCACCAGGCGTGCAGCAGAGCTGAGGATGCGAGGGCAGAGCTACAGATGGGTATTCCTCAGGAGAGGGCACCGTGGCTCCTTGGAGTGGGCATTTCCAGTGAGAAGGAGAGGAAAGGAAAAAGGAACTGTGTATAAAAGGAGTGAAACAAAAGCAGATGCAGTCCAAGCAGACTCCGCTGGATAAGAGACAGCTGCGCTGAACACCAGAGAATGTTTTGATCTCTCCACCTATTTCTGCTCCCTTTGCTATCAGAGTAATATTTTAATTGAAGTAGACTAGTTTATGAAACCATTCTCTTTGTTTGACAAGGGCCAATGTGGTCATGCATTTTCATTTCAATCCCAAAGAAAGGCAATGCCAAAGAATGTTTAAACTACGTACAATTGAGCTCATTTCACATGCTGGCAAGGAAATGTTCAAAATCCCTCAAGCTAGGCTTCAGCAGTATGCAGTATGTGAACTGAGAGCTTACAGTTGTACAAACTAGATCTAGAAAAGGGAGAGGAACCAGAGATCAAATTGCCAACATTCACTGGATCATAGAAAAAGCAAGGGAATTAAAAAAATATCTACTTCTATTTCACTGACTACACTTAAGTTTTAACTGTGTGAACCACAACAAATAGTGGAAAATAATTTCAAAAATGGGAATTACAGACCACCTTACCTATCTCCCAAGAAACCTGTATGCAGGACAAGAAGCAACAGTTAGAACCAGACATGGAAAAATGGACTGGTTCAAAACTGAGAAAGGAGTACGTCAAGGCTGTATATTGTGACCCTGCAAAATGCAAGGTGGACGACTCACAAGCTGTAATTAAGATTGCTGAGAGAAATATCAACAACCTCAGATACACAGATGATATCACTCGAATGGCAGAAAGCAAAGAGAAATTGAAGAGCCTCTTGATCAGTGTGAAGGAGAAGAGTGAAAAGTTAGCTTAAAACTCAGCATACAAAAACTAAGATCATGGCATCTGGTCCCATCACTTTATGGTAAATAGTTGGGGGAAAAAGTGGAAACAGTGACAGACTTTATTTTCTTGGGCTCCAAAATCACTGTGGAGTGTGATTGCAGACATGAAATTAGAAGATGCTTGTTCCTTGGAAGTAAAGCTACAACAAACCTAGACAGTGTATTAAAAAGCAGAGAATTCACTTTGCAGATAAATGTCTGCATTGTTAAGGCTGTGGTTTTTCCAGTGGTCATGTATGGATATGAGAGTTAGACCATAAAGGAGACTGAGCACCAAAGAATTGAAGCTTTTGAACTGTGGTGTTGGAGAAGAGTCTTGAGAGTCCTTTGGACTGCAAGAAGATCCAATCAGTCCATCCTAAAGGAAATCAGTCCTGAATATTCATTGGGAGGACTGACGTTGAAGCTGAAGCTCCAATACTTCGGGCACGTGATGTGAAGAGCTAACTCACTTGAAAAAACCCTTTTGCTGGGAAAGATTGAGGGCAGGAGAAGGAGATTGTTGAGGCCTGATAAAAGCCATAACTAAAATAAGCCTGAGCTAGCATCCCGGAAACAGCTGAGTCACTGCCCAGGCGGAGACGTGAGGACTCAGCCAATCAGCATACTCCCGGTAGCCTGGTTTGAGTTTATCAGGACGTAAAAGACATCCCCCTGCAGCCAATAAAGATTAGCCAATACCAGGAAACCCCTGCAGCCAGTCAGCCCTTGCCAACTCCCTGTTTGTTCTAAACCTATAAATACTGCTGTGAATCTGGGCTCGGGGCGCTCTTGCCTCACTCCACTGCGGTGGATGTGGCAGAGCGCCCTAACTCGAGTTAGCAATAAACTCCCTTCTTGCCTTTGCATTGCCATGGTGGATTTGTTCTCTCAGTCTATTCGGAGACTTGGGCTCCTAAAGGAAATCAGTCTTGAATATTCATTGGAAGGACTGATGTTGAAGCTGAAGCTCCAATACTTCAGGCACATGATGTGAAGAGCTAACTCATTCGAAAAAACCCTTTCGCTGGGAAAGATTGAGGGCAGGAGAAGGAGATGACGGAGGATGAGATGGTTAGATGGCATCATTGACTAAATGGACATGATTTTGAGCATCCAGGAGATAATGAAGGACAAGGAAGCCTGGCGTGCTGCAGTCAGTGGGGTTGCAAAGAGTCGGACACAACTGAGTGACTGAACAACAACAAAATTAATAGGCTAATGAGTGCATTGAAAGTGAACAACCTCAAAGGGGGCCTAGGCTCAGTGGTAAAGAACCTGCCTGCCGATGTAGGACACAGGTTTGATCCTAGGTTGGGAAGATCCCCTGGAAAAGGAAATGGCAACTCACCTGGACAATCCTATGGACAGAGGAGCCTAGCGGGCTATAGTTCATGGCCTGGCAAAGAGGTGGACACGACTGAACATACATGCAACACGAGTACATGGGTGTTTAACTTATCCATTCATTCAATTTGTGATACGTGGTGGTCTGTTTTATATATCAATGACCAGTTGATAGTACACAGTAATTCAGTTGAACACTGATCTTTGTGTTGCTGTGAAGGTGTTTTTTAGATGTGATTGAAGATTTTAAATAGTTTACAATTAGTCAAGAGGATTATCAAATCTGGGCAGGCCTGATTTAATTTTTTAAAAGACTTTTGGAGTAAAACTACTACTGCTTGACAGAGGAAAGGGGAATTCTGTCTCTGAACGGAAGCTTCAGCTCATGCCTAAGAGTCCCTGCCTGTTCTTCTTGGTAGCTGATTTCAGATTTCTAACTTAGCCAACCCCACAATCACATTAGCCAGTTCTTTGCAGTAAATCTCTCTCTCTCTCTGTGTCTCTCTCTTAGAGACAGATAAACTGACTGATGCAAAATACATAGCAAATAGATTTGGAGGGATACAATGATAAATACTTGAATGCCTCAGTAGGAAGATGCTTTGTGAAAAGGGGTACTTAGAAAAGATTCAAACTACTGATAATGCACANGATGTGGCAGAGCGCCCTAACTCGAGTTAGCAATAAACTCCCTTCTTGCCTTTGCATTGCCATGGTGGATTTGTTCTCTCAGTCTATTCGGAGACTTGGGCTCCTAAAGGAAATCAGTCTTGAATATTCATTGGAAGGACTGATGTTGAAGCTGAAGCTCCAATACTTCAGGCACATGATGTGAAGAGCTAACTCATTCGAAAAAACCCTTTCGCTGGGAAAGATTGAGGGCAGGAGAAGGAGATGACGGAGGATGAGATGGTTAGATGGCATCATTGACTAAATGGACATGATTTTGAGCATCCAGGAGATAATGAAGGACAAGGAAGCCTGGCGTGCTGCAGTCAGTGGGGTTGCAAAGAGTCGGACACAACTGAGTGACTGAACAACAACAAAATTAATAGGCTAATGAGTGCATTGAAAGTGAACAACCTCAAAGGGGGCCTAGGCTCAGTGGTAAAGAACCTGCCTGCCGATGTAGGACACAGGTTTGATCCTAGGTTGGGAAGATCCCCTGGAAAAGGAAATGGCAACTCACCTGGACAATCCTATGGACAGAGGAGCCTAGCGGGCTATAGTTCATGGCCTGGCAAAGAGGTGGACACGACTGAACATACATGCAACACGAGTACATGGGTGTTTAACTTATCCATTCATTCAATTTGTGATACGTGGTGGTCTGTTTTATATATCAATGACCAGTTGATAGTACACAGTAATTCAGTTGAACACTGATCTTTGTGTTGCTGTGAAGGTGTTTTTTAGATGTGATTGAAGATTTTAAATAGTTTACAATTAGTCAAGAGGATTATCAAATCTGGGCAGGCCTGATTTAATTTTTTAAAAGACTTTTGGAGTAAAACTACTACTGCTTGACAGAGGAAAGGGGAATTCTGTCTCTGAACGGAAGCTTCAGCTCATGCCTAAGAGTCCCTGCCTGTTCTTCTTGGTAGCTGATTTCAGATTTCTAACTTAGCCAACCCCACAATCACATTAGCCAGTTCTTTGCAGTAAATCTCTCTCTCTCTCTGTGTCTCTCTCTTAGAGACAGATAAACTGACTGATGCAAAATACATAGCAAATAGATTTGGAGGGATACAATGATAAATACTTGAATGCCTCAGTAGGAAGATGCTTTGTGAAAAAGGGTACTTAGAAAAGATTCAAACTACTGATAATGCACAGAGAAGACTGCAGGAAGAGTGTAGGTTGGAGGCAACCTGACTGGAATGTGGAACTAATTCAAATGTCCCAGTTTTATAAAACTGGATGTGGAGAACAGGATCCCTGCTGAAAGAAGCAACAGTCTCAAGGAATTAGAGCAATAACTGAAGTTAAAATCCATTGAAAAAAAAATTTGATGATGGAGAATATCCTGAAAAAAACTGAATGAAAATGGATCCAAAGTAGGAGTCTTGGTGGCAGGCTAGAGATCAAATCAAGGCTAGAGCAGATCACAGATGGCAAAATCCACTGATGATGTGGTTCTAGGAATATTCAAAAAACCCAAGGGTGGGATGTGATTGGAAGTGCTAAATCAGGTTAGGACGCCATAACAATAGATTGTAAATGAATAGCAGGGCTTACTGTGGGAAATATTGAATGGAGCAAGATGCCATTAAAAAAGAAACAGATTCATATTTGCCAAAAGTTACTACATTAATGGAAAAAAGGAAAGCATGGCCCTTCCAAGATCACAATGTGTTCAATCGTGAGACCAAATGCTCACAGCAATATGCCCTTTGGTGACTCTTAACACAGTAATGGTCAACTATGACACGAATATTCTACCATGATTCAGATATTCTAATATCTTATGCCTCAGTCAAACTGTAGAGATATCGAAGTATTGGGCAGTGACTTTATCTGGCCCCTTCATCTGCGTCATCTCCCTGCCTTCCATCCTGTAACTTTCTGTGGCTCTGTTGCTGTGGGACTGTGGTGGCAATGACTTTAGACCGCTTTATTCCCATCTAATTTTTCCTTATTTTCTTTTTTCTACCTTATTTTTCTTAATCAGTAATTTATTTTCCAGTATGACAGTAGTTAAGACAGTAAGTTCTCTCATAAGTAGCCCTGGTTGCAGGTATCAATAGCCCATGTTGAATTGTAAACTAAACTAGATATTCCAAGCATTGGTAGTTAATCTTCCTTTCACTCTCAGATTTTGACAATCCAGGGAGACAAGACCTCTGAAACATCATCTTCTGTGTGTGACCTCAAAGATTTGTCTGTGAAAAAAATAACAAACTTAATGAGCTAGGCTTGAAAATGTGGCCCTGAGTTTGTATTGTTCATTTTCTTTTTACTGAATCATAATTGACTTACAATTATACCAGTTTCAGGTGTATGACATGGTGATGAAATATTTTTTATGGATTGTGTGCCTTGCAAAGTTATTATAATATTATTGACTATATTCCCTGTAAAAAGAAAGGGACCAGTGTTAACTTCAACTTACTTTTCCAGAATATTTTTCTGGAATAGTATTAGCTTGAGGTTGGATTATGCTGTACTCTAGCTACTTGTAGACAAATGCTTGTTGGCAAGCATCTATTTGATACCCTTTAAAAATGGAGTAGGTTTAAAATTCATCAGGAACATTTGAGATTAGATATTAGAAAGATTATTAAAGTTTAAAAGTATTAGTAAAGGTCATTGAGAAAGAAAGGCATTTGAGAAAAGGTTCTGAAATTTATTTTTCTGAGATGATTGAAATCAAATGCAGTTCAGAGACAGGGTATTTAAATGCCACCTTCTGGAAATATTTGGCTGGATATTTACACATTAGAATATTTTCACATAGATTAGCATTCCACTGTCAGATCCACAAAATACTTGCGTGTAAAATTAGATTGGAAAAATTAGACAGTGACAAATTGTTTAAACCTTTTCTTCATCCCTAAAATGGGGAGGTGGTAATACTGCATCCCAGTTAGAATTCAGTTAGAATACTTACCGTAAATGCAGCTGCAATGTCTAGGGCCATGCTAAGAGCTGTGGCCTCTGTGTGTGTAAGTCCGACTCTGTGAGACCCTATGGACTGTAGCAGCCTGCCAGGCTCCTCTGTCCTGGGACTCTCCAGGCAAGAACACTGGAGTGGGTTGCCATGCCCTCCTCCAAGAGATCCTCCCAGCCCAGGGATTGAATCTGCATCTGCTGCATTAGCAGGCGGGTTCTTCACCACGAGGGCTGCCTAGGAAGCCTCTGTGGCCTCTATCCTCTCATAGCTGGTACAGATCGGCACAACGATGCTGATTTAGCAGGCAAACTTTATTTAGTAGACAGTTACTATGAACTGGACTTCCCTGCTGGCTCGGATGGCAAGGAATCTGCATGCAGTGGAGGAGACCCAGGTTCAACCCCTGGGTCAAGTAGATCCCCCGGAGAAGGGAAGAGCTATCCACTCCAGCCCAGTGAATTCCATGAACAGAGCTGGGCTACAGTTCATGGGTCACAAAGAGTCAGACATGACTGAGCGGATAACACTTTCACTTCACTTTTTTATTATGAACTAGAGTTTGGAAGATAGAAGCAAGATTGGGATTTTTAGCTGGGTGTATAAAAATTAGGTTAAAATTAGATGGACAGGTACACACTGCTCCATTTAAATGGGTAGCCAACAAAGGACCTGCTGTATGGCGCATACAGCTCTGCTCAGCGTTATGTGGCAGCTTGGATGGGAGAGGAGTTTGGGGGGAAAATGGGTACACAGCTATATACATATGGCTGAGTCCCTTTGCTGGTCATTTGAAACTATCATGATATTGTTTATTAATCAGCTATACCCCAGTGCAAAATAAAAAGTTGTAAATAGATAAATTTTTTTAAAAAGAAAAAGATCAGATTATAGTCATGCCACCACTGGGTAACATGTGTGGTTTTCCTTTTAAAGTGGTTCTCATGTCTTTTCAAAAGGACACGCCAGCAGCAGCTGAGTGGTGTCCAGCGTGACATGGTTCAAGCGTGAGTGCTGCCTTACGCAGGGAAACTTCTTACAGAATTGCTCTTATCCCGAGTAGTACCGGGAAGCTGTCTGCCTGAATGGATTATTGCACAGGACTTGACCAATCTAGCTGATTCTCTGAAACACTCACACTTAGTTTAATGATTAAAGTTTCAGGCCATTCCCAGGGAGAGGGAATTATAATTCAGACCATGGGCAACCCCAGGCAACTGAGGCTATTCTGAAAGAGCTGCATCTAAATGAATGAATCCCCTTGCTAGGGTTTCAGAACAGCTGTCACAGCTGCCCTGCTTGGAAATGAATAAATTCTACAGATTTAAAAGAAGAGTATAATTTCCCAGAAAAGGTTGAATAAAAGACAAAAAAGAAGGAAAGGAAAATGTTTCTTGTGTCCTCAACAATATTATATCAATTGAAATGCATATTAAAACTAAAGATTAATACTCGCCAAAGATGGAGAGCATTAATGATGCTAATGATGGTAATGAAACAGCATATCTAAAATTCTTTCAAGAAAATATTCTTGTTTTAAAAATTTGATGAGCAAAACATATAATCTTTTTTGTCATTAACATTAACAAACATTTTCTTTTTATTGAAGTATAGTTGACTTACAATATTATGTTAGTTTCAGGTGTTCAACATAATGATGCAGCATTTTTATAGATTAAGCATCTTGGAAAGGTTTTGCAATATTGTTGGCTATATTCCTGTGCTGTGCAGTCTCTCTCTGTGACTTATTTATCTGAGTTTGTATGTCTTAATCCACTTCACGCATTCCCTTCATCCTTCTCACCATTGGAAGCCACTAGTTTGTTCTCTGTATCTGTGTCTTTTTGTTGTTTTGCTATATTTGTCTGTTTTGTTTTTTAGATTCTGCTGCTGCTGCTAAGGCGCTTCAGTCGTGTCCAACTCTGTGCGACCCCACAGACAGCAGCCCACTGGGCTCCGTCATCCCTGGGATTCTACAGGCAAGAACACTAGAGTGGGTTGCCATTTCCTTCTCCAATGCATGAAAGTGAAAAGATTCTACATACAAGTAAAAACACAATATTTGTCTTTTTCCATCTAATATTTCATTAAACATAATACTTTCCAGGTCCATCCATGTTGTTCAAATGTCAGCACTTCATTCCCTTTCATTTTAACTGAAACATTGGTTCACAATGTTATATCAACTTAAAGTATACAACAGTGTGATTTGATATGTTATAGCTTATGCTCCATTTGTAGTTATTATCAAGTATAGACTGTGGTCCCTTGGCTGTACATTATACCGTTGCATCATACTTATTTTGTTTCTTGCATCCTGAACCTCCTTTCTGCATCTGCTCATCTCCCTACCTCTCCCCACTGATAACCAGTAGTTTCTTCTCTCTACCTGAGTTTGTTTCTCCTTTGTTATACTCATTCATTTGTCTTCATTTTTAGGTTCCACATATAAGTGAAAACATACAGTATTTGTATTTCTTTGCCTGATCTACTTCACTTAGCATAAGGCCATCTTGGTTCATCTGTATTTCTGAAAATAGCAAATTTCATTCATTTTTATGGTTGAGTAGTATTGTGTGGCATACATATACAAAATCTTCTTTATCTGTTCATCTGTTGAGTGACATATAGGTTGCTTCCACGTTTTGGCTATTGTAAATATGCTGCTGTGAACAATGGTTGCATATATCCTTTCTGAAATCCAAAGGAAACAAAAAGATTTCTTTCTTTCCTATGGCTAAGTAATTTTAAAAATGTATGATTCTGTCAAGTTATAATAATTATTAGGAAAGGATATCATAAACAATTACTAATCAATACTATACGGAAATAATAAACAGATCAATGAAACAAAATTAAAATGTATGAATATAAATACTGTGGCTTATACTAGGCATTTTTAGTATATGTTAGATTTGGCATTTCAAATTAATGAAAATGGTTATTATTTAATGTATAGTACTGGAAAGCTGATTTTGTCAAAAATAAATTAGACAACTTTTTCATGATATGTCAAAAATATCACATTATAAATAGAAAAAGAAAATGAAATGTTATGTTATGTTATGTTATCTGATCTTGGTTCTAGGAAAAACTTTCAAATACATTTAGAAATACTTTGGGATATTATCTTATTTCCACNACATTTAAGAAGTCATATGATAATCCCTATTCTTCTTTAGCAAATTAGGAGTAGGGAAAAGTATCCCTCCAGTTACAAAGCTAAATAAAGGTCAGTGATATTTACATACTACAACTATGCAAGTATTGTTTGTTGCCAAGTCAACTTAAAATGTATTCTTTTCTTTGTGTCATTTACAATTTTTGATTTATTTTGCCTTTGTTTCTTCTTTTGAAATTTCCCTGGACCCTCATGGAGTCAGACTGACTGACTTAAAACATCCTAGCAATATTAACTTACTTTCCTGATCTGTAATATGTTGGCCACCTGACTCATTGGGAAAGACCCTGATGCTGAGAAAGACTGAAGGCAGGAGGAGAAGGGGATGACAGAGGATGAGATGGTTGGATGGCATCACTGACTCGATGGACATGAGTTTGAGCAAGCTCCGGGAGACTGTAAAGGGCAGGAAAGCCTATAGTCCATGGGGGTCACACTGAGTCAGACACTACTTAGCAACAACAACAAATATTGATCCTAATAGTATATCCTTTGTGGAGTTATTGTGATGATAAATCTAGTTAATATACTTAGAATGCTTAGAATAATGTTTGACACATTGTAAGCACTCAAAGTATTTGCTATAATTATGTCTTTATTATATTATTTATTTTTGGTTTCTCAAGTCACATACCATTATCTAAACCATAGAGATAAAATTTTTCCTTAAAATTTTCTCCTCGAGTCTTCTGCTCTCCTGCCCAAAGCTGCATAAACTATGATAAATGCCTAGAGACAAGGAACAATATGGAATTTTCCTCATGGGTTTTGTATATCTGATCCTCAACGGTTCTTTTTCAACTGATCCTCGTTTTACTGAAGTTCAGTTCAGTTCAGTCGCTCAGTCCTGTCTGAACCTTTGTGACCCCACGGACTGCAGCATGCCAGGCTTCCTTGTCTTCATTATCTCCTGGAGCTTGCTCAAACCCATGTCGATTGAGTTGGTGATGCCATCCAACCATCTCCTCCTCTGTCATCTCCTTCTCCTCCTGCTCTCAGTCTTTCCCAGCATCAGTGTCTTTTCCAAGAGTCAGCTCTTCGCATGAGGTGGCCAAAGTACTGGAGTTTCAGCTTCAGCATCAGTCCTTCCAATGAACACCCAGGACTGACCTCCTTTAGGATGGACTGGTTGGATCTCCTTGCAGTCCAAGGGACTCTCAAGAGTCTTCTCCAACACCACAGTTCAAAAGCATCAATTCTTCAGCGCTCAGCCTTCTTCACAGTCCAACTCTCACACCCATACATGACCACTGGAAAAACCATAGCCTTGACTAGACGGACCTTTGGTGGCAATGCCTGCTTTTTAATATGCTGTCTAGGTTGGTCATAGCTTTCCTTCCAAGGAGCGTGCGTCTTATTTCTAATAACATGTAAAGGCATGCGTATGAGGTAAATTCCTGGAGTCTTCACAGCTCATGTGCTGTGTGTGCTCAGCCGCTCGGTCATGTCCCACCATGCGGCTGCATGGACTGTAGCCCGCCAGGCGCCTCTCTCCAGGCAAGGATTCTGGAGTGGGTTGCTGTATCCTGCTCCAGGGTATCTTTATCACCCAGGGATCGAACTGCATCTCCTGCATGGACAGGCAGATTCTTTACCCTAGCGCCCCGTGGGAAGCCCTCCTCTCACTTTCAGTGATAATACGGCTTCCATGGTGAGCATAGGATAGTGAAGTCGCTCACTCTTGTCCGAGTCTTTGTGACCCCGTGGACTGTAGCCCCCAAGCTCCTCTGTCCATGGGATTCTCCAGGCAAGAACATGGGAGTGGGTTGCCGTTTCCTTCTCCAGGGGATCTTCCCGACCCAGGGATCGAACCCGGGTCTCCTGCATGTAGGCAGACGCTTTACCGTCCTAGCCACCAGGGAAGACGGGGTTAAGCCAAGATCCAAATTTGGGTCTGTCCGCCTCTAATATGGCTCTTTTATTTCACACCACCTGTGGGATTTTTCTGCTGGTTTTTAACTTTTAAAAATCCTCACTTATATATGGCTGCCCTGCGTCTTTGCTCCTTTGCTTGGGCTTTCTCTCGCTGCAGCGGCGGGGGCTGCTGTTCGTCGCGGTGCACAGGCTCCCTGTTGCAGCAAGTCCCGTTGCAGGGCCCCAGCGCCGGGGCTCAGCCTTCGGCAGTGGCGGCTCGTGCTCTTTAGAGCGCCGTCTGGTAGTTCTGGCGCTGGGCCTGGTGACTCCTCGGCATGTGGAATCCTCCCAGACCAGCGATCAGCGCGGGATCTCCCACGCTGGCAGGCAGACTCTCATCCACTGGGCCACCAGGGAAGCGTAGGTTTTCTGTTTTCCTCTGATCCCTTAAGGTGTTATCTTTTTTTTCCTAACGGCCAACTTTGATGGTGAGTCGTCTGCAGTCTGAAAACCGTCCGTTTGTAAGAAATCAGCTTTTCTTTTCCTCTTTAGAATCTTTCGGGATCATTTTTTATCATTGAGGATATGAAATGTCGGACTGTGGGTCACTTATTTTTGTTCCTCCTGATCAATAACTTGTAGGATATTCATTCTGATGATGAACGTCTCTCCTCAGAATGTATGTGGCATGTGGATTAGGGCAGAGGAGGAGCAGAAATTGGAACACAGTTAGAAGCCTGGTCCAGATAGATGACAGTGTGTTTAATCAGATTGGCTCCTGAGCAGGTAAAGAAATGGGCATAGACTTAAACAGAACTTTAAAAGTAAAATTAACATTACTTATTTAGCAATTTAGTAAATCAACTCACATTTGCATAGTTCAGATTTTCTTTCATAATTTCAGTAGCTCTGTTAGCTTTTATTTTTCAGAATAAAAGGTGATTCAAATCTTTTTTTAAACCTTTAAAATAAGTATATTTTATTTTTTGCCAGGAGACTTTATAGAAAATGGTAAACAGTATATGAATATAGAAAGAATTGTTAAATAATTTCAATGTACAAACAGAGCCAGTGAAAGTAGGTTCAATCACTAATCTTCTAAATCTCAGTTTATAAAGCAGTAGTAATTAAAAAATTTATTTAAAGTCATCTATTATTATTTTCAAGCTCTATTATCTTTCTTAAAGAATAGTAATCATAAATGCACACAGTATTCCACATGCTGACAGATATTGTATTTGAAATTTATGAGAAAGTCAGTCCTTGTAACTCATGATATTACACAGCTGGAGGCAATTCCTGAGCCAGTCTTGGCTAGGTCAAAGTAATATAAGAAGCCTTAGTCCCAGTGGGGCTAGAATGCTCTTGGTAGTTGTTAAGATTCAAAGTTATATAGCTGTGATTCAGATTCTCTAAGTCCTTACCTGTTAACTACCATGACTATAGATATCTTTTGGGAAAGATATATGTTCATAAGATAAGGTCAAAAGAAGATTTTATAACTAGCTTAGATTTGGTTTTAAAATCTTGGTTGGGACCCCATTAGTTCTGGTGATTTGCAGTGTGTCACGTCAGAGGGTATTACATCAATAATTAATTTTACACCTGATAAATCAATGCTGAAAGTCTTCTCAAGTCAGAAATTCTTCCTGAATAGGAGAACTGCTCAGACCACATTGTTTCTTGAGATTTACAGATGACCACAATACGGAGACAATCCAAAAAGATGAATGTTGAAAGTGTTAGAGATAAAAATAGATCTGATTATTATTAAAGGGAAACCTTTTCTCTCATTGATTTAGTCCATTCAATGCTTTTGTATTTGATCCATACATCCAAGAGTCCAACATTTACAAAGATGGAGTAAAGAAACAGAGGATTCAAATTCCTATTAAACATAGATGTACCAGTGAAATTAAAGTTGACGGGAGGAAATGGAAGGCAGAGGTACAAGGGAAATAATTTGTAAATCTAGCTGCATATCAGGCACCATTAGGATTTTTAAACTTGATGATGGGTTTTAGGGGTGAAGTGATTTTCAAAACTTCTAAGCTGCAAGTCCATAGATGCATGGAGGGAGGTTAAATTCAAGTCCATGGTAAATTTAGGGTGTTTCAGAACATGAGACTCAGAGTGTGCTTGCTGATGATCTTTTTTTTTTTTTTTGAAATATAATGACCTATTAATTTCAAGTGCATTTACTGAAATTAATTCTTTCCCCAGCGTATACTCTTGACCTCTTTGCTGTAAATTAATTGACCATATATGCACACATTTTTGGAGTCTCTATGCTGTTCCTTTTATCTATTTGTCTTTAGGCAAATACCATACTGTTTGATTACTATAACTTTACAGTGTCGTTTGAAAACAGGAAGTGTGATGCTTCCAGCTTTGTTCCTTTTTTTAAAGATTTCTCTGGCTATTCAGAATATTCATGGTTCCACACAAATTTGGGACCGTTTGTTCTGCTTCTGTAAAAAAGTCATTGGAATTTTCATATGGACTATGTTAAGTGTATAGATTGCTCTGAGTAGTATAGAGAATTTAATAACTCAACAGCAAAAATATTTTTAAAAGGGCAAAGAACCCGAATAGATTTTTCTAAAGAAAACACACAAAAGGGCAGCTCTTTTATGAAAAGATGATCAATATCACTAATTATCAGGGAGATGCAAGTCAAACCACAATGGAATATCATATCACACCTATTAGAATGACTATAAGAGATGAAAAATAACAAATGTTGTCAAGGACTTGGGGAAATAGAGACCCTCTTGCACTGTTGTTAGAAATATCAATTCATTCAAGTACTATGGAAAAATCTTATGGAGGTTACTCAAAAAACTAAAAATAGAACTATCATATGATTCAGCAACCTCACTTCTGGGTATTCCCAACAGAAACAAAAACAGAATCTCAAAGACATATCTGCACCTCCATTTTCATTGCAGTGTTATTCACAATAATAGACAAGATACTGAAAAAATGTAAATGCCTATTTACGGATGAATGGATTAAAGATATATGGTACATTACACAATGAGATCTTATTCAGCCATGGGAAAAGAATGATATCCTGCTACTTGCACCAGCATAGATGGACTTGGTGAAGTGTCTGAGAAGAACAAATACCGTGTGGTATCACCTATATGTAGAAACTAAAAAAGTCAAACTCACAGAAAGAGTGACTAGGATGGAGGTTACCAGGGATTGAGAAGTTGGGAGGAAAAGTAAGATACTGATAGGGGAGTAGAAACTTCCTGTTATAAGATGAATAAATTCTGGGGATTGAACGTATGATTGTCTCTTGGTATCTGCTGGATTTTGGTTCAAGGAGGGCGTGCTTCTCTGGACCATAGATATATAAAGCACTTGAATATCTGTGGATTTCGGCATCTGGAGTTGGGACAGTTATGGTCTCTGAACCAGCTTCCCCTGGATACCAAGAAATGATAGTACTTGTTTCTGAACCAAACACAAAATAAGAGATTAAACATTAGTTATTGATGCTTTGCTTTTGGAACAGATTATTAAAATGAGATTACTGTTTTGGGAGCAATATATATTCAATTATCACCTGTAAACAAAACTGACAATCATAAAATATATGGATGATTTCTCTTAAACACCTTCTGTGGAATCTACTGAAAAGAATAATAGAAAGAGAGTAAGAACAAGATTGAGGGAGAAAGATATTAACTTTCAGATTAGAATTTCTCAAAGACACTATCAAATAAAAACCATATGTGGCATTTTTGCTAGCATCAAATTGGCATAAATATTTTTAATGTGGTGCTTATGGTATCAGTTTTAGTGGAAGGTCTTAAAGATGTCTCTTTCCCTATAGAATTCTTTTCTAAATTTTTATTTTCTTATATTCCATGTTAATAATAATGGAGATGATTCATTCTATATAATCATTAAAAATTTATGTTATCCTACCAGTCCACTATGAGAGAAAATGGAAAACAAATCACATTTTTGCATCTGCAGTATTATACTTTACAGTTTTGAAAACTCAGCAGTGGCCACAAGACTGTAAAAGGTCACTTTTCATTCCAATCCCAAAGAAGGGCAGTGCCAAAGAATGATCAAACTACTGCACAGTTGTGCTCATTCTGTATGCTAGTAAGGCTATGCTCAAAATCCTTCAAGTTAGACTTTAGCAGTATGCAAACTGAGAACTTACAGATGGGTAAAGCTGGGTTTATAAAAAGCAGAGGAACCAGAGATCAAAATGCCAACATTCCTTGGGTCACAGAAAAAGCAAGGGAATTCCAGAAAAACATCTACTTCTGCGTCACTGACTATGTAAAAGTCTTTGATTGTGTGGATCACAACAGACTGTGGAAAATTCTTCAAGAGATATTAATATGAGACCATCCTACTTGCCTCAAGAGAAATCTGTATGCAGGACAAGAAGCAACATGGAACCAGACATGGAACAACTGAGTGGTTCAAAACTGGGAAACAAGTACAAGGTTACATATTGTCACCTTGTTTATTTAACTTATATGCAGAATACATCACGTGAAATGCTGGGCTGGATGAATCACAAACTGGAATCAAGATTGCTGGAAGAAATATCAATGACCTCAGATATGCAGATGATACCAATTTAATGGCAGAAACTGAAAAGGAAGTAAAGAGCCTCTTGATGAAGGTGCAAGAAGAAAATGAAAAAACTGGGTTAAAACTCAACATTTAAAAAACTAACATCATGGCCTCTGGTCTCATCACTTCATGGCAAATAGAAGGGGAAAAAGTGGAAGCAGTGACAGATTTTCCTGGGCTCCAAAATCACTGCAGGTGGTGATTGCAGCCTTAAAATTAAAAGACACTTGCTTCTTGGAAGGAAACCTATGACAAACCTAGACAGCATATTAAAAAGCAGAGACCTCATTTTGCAACAAAGGTCCATCTAGTCAAAGCTATGGTTTTTCAAGTAGTCATGTACGGATGTGAGAGTTGGACCATTAAGAAGGTTGGGCACGCTTTCAAATTGTGGTCCTGGAGAGGATTCTCAAGAACCCCTTGGACTGCAAGGAGATCAAAACAGTCAATCCTTAAGGAACTCAGCCCTGAATATTCATTGGAAACAAAGATGCTGAAGCTTCAATACTTTGGCCACCTGATGTGAAGGACCAGTTTGTTGGAATAGACCCTGATGTTGGGAAAGATTGAAGCTAAAAGGAGAAGAGAGCAGTTGAGGGTGAGATGCGTAGACAGCATCACCAGCTCAGCGGACCTGAATGTGAGCAAACTCCTGAAGATAGTGAAGGACAGGGAAGCCAGAAGTGCTGCAGTCCATGGGGTCACAAAGAGTTGGACATGACAGAAAAACAACAATTCTGCAGATAATTGGTGTTTATAAAACATGACTCCTCCATCCTCAAATTCTTGACTTATTGTGGGGAATGCTCCTGTAGTAGAATCTCTACCTATATCCCACATTATTTAAAACTATTTTTCAGTCTTTTATCCATCTCTTTATTCTGCAAACAAGTACAGAGAAGGTACTAAGGGTAAGGAACTGAGCTAGGCAATCAAAGTTAAAGAAGATCCATTTCCTGTCCTCAAGAGACTTAATAAGTTTTTGTCAAAATAGTCAAGTTTTATAAGGATAGTCTGGAAGCACATGAGATCCTGATAAGGTTGGAAAAAGTAGACAGTGTCTGATCAGTATGTATAACCATTACTTCTGCAAGTCCCCTTTTCTCCCACCCTGCAACACTCCTCCTTATTTGAATATTCAATATATCTTTTCATCACATCGTCTCATGCGAAACCTGGTTTTTCAGAAAGACTCAGTATGTAGCGTGATTGGTATTAATGCACTCCTTCTCTGAGAATACTTTTCAAGCCAAATCTCAAGTTGTAGAAATCTAACTCATAATCACAATTACAAAAATTTTGGTCATCTTGATCAAGTAGGGAAACTTTAGTTCGGGTCTAAATTTCATTAAGCACAGCCTTTGCAAACTGCGCTGGGTAGGAGCTGGTGCATGTCCTGTTGCCTGCTTCTTACCTGTTCCTTATACAGTTTTGTATCCTCAGTTCTGACCTATTAGTTTTATAGTTAGTATGAGACCCACTAAAAAGAGAATCACGCATACACACACATGCAATATGGATTTTAAAATAGAGCAGTGAGGTCAATGCCCGATGCTTCATGTGTGGATATGTGTGTGTGTGCTCAGTCATGTCTGCCTCTTTGCAACCCCATGGACTGGGCCCGCTGGGCTCCTCTGTCCAGGGATTTCGCAGGCAAGCGTATTGGAGTGGTTCGCCATTTCCTACTTCAGGGGTTCTTCCCAACCCTTGGGTTGAACAAATCTCTCCATCAGCAGGAGGATTCTATACCACGGTGTTACTTGGGAAGCCCCAATACCTCATACTTCAATAAATACATTAATTTTTTAAACAATTGTAATAGTGGTCTATAAACTTCTTTGTAGGTTTCTTCTGAATGTGTGGAGATAATCTAAGATGAATTTTATTTTGCATGAAATTATCAAACTTTTAATTTCATCCTTCTGCTGAATAGGTTGACGGACTACATAGCAAATTCAAATAAGGAAAATACTTCCAAACATTAAGATGATCAAAAGACCTAGCATAGATAAAGGCATTTCCAAGGACCAAAGCTAGAAAAATATGAAGACAAAAAAAGAAAAGAAAAGAAAAGAATAACTCTATTAGTTTTCTATTGCTGCTGTTAATAGATTACAAGCTAGTGACAATGTAAATTTATTATCTTACAAGACTGCAGGTCAGAAGTTTGACACGGGTGTCTGCTGGCTAAATCAAGGTGTCTGCTCGACTGCATGACTTTCTAATGGCTCCAGAAAGCATCCATTTCTTGGCTTTTTAGTTTTGCTAACAGAATCAGTTCCTTGACATTACAGGGCCGGGCACCCATTTTCCTGATGTCTCTTGATTGAAGGTTGATTACAGCTTCCAGAGGCCACTTCATTTCTTGGCTTGGGGCTCCCTTCCTCCATCTTTGAGTACTTTTTATGTCTCATCCTTCTGGCATATTCTTCCTTTGTTTTCTACTTTTAAGGACTCATGTAATTACATTATACATTCTGGGTAATTGAGGATACCTTTCCCTTCTGAAGGTTTGTCTTTTTTTAAAGCTACATTTGCAAAGTATCTTTCTCCATGTAAGGTAGCACATTCATGGACTCCAGGGACTATTGGGGGTACCATTATTCTGCCTAACATAAAAGTATTGAAAAACTGAAATAATTATATGTGAATCCATACTCCTGTACATATTTAGAAAATCCTTGAGTGGGGGAAAGGTATAACTCTTCCTTAAATAGTTCCAATTGGTAATTATAGAAGTAATGGGGGAAACAGGAACACCATAGTGATAAACATCAGAAGCAAGATCTACCAGAAGATACTGAAATGAGTGAGTCAGTTTTTAAGAGAAAATAGTATTTTCAGAATCTGAAAATAATCTTCAACAGGTATATTAATTACAAAGGAATATAGTAACCTTATAGTGGAAAACTTAGTAGACATCCCTTTAATTAATGGATCAAAACTAGTTTCCCAGGAATAAGATATATCATCATCATATACACCCTAACAGGACACACTGAGAAGGACACATCTTTTCTACCATGTTTCTGCCAAAACTGTATTATCTCATTCTGATCATGAGAAAAGCATCAGAAAACCAAGACTGAGTCACTTGGCCAATGCCCTTCAAAATGTCTAATTCACCAAAGACAAGGAAAACATAAGACCTGTCACAGATTGGAGGAGCCATGTCTTTTTAAAACTTCTTTATTTAAGTAAAAATACAGTAAGTACATAACCATTACATAAAAAATCAGAAAACTTATTATAGAAAAAAGAAAATTAAGATTATTCATAACCCTATGAGGCACCTTTTTGGTTATCTTAAAAAAATGATTTTACAGAGAGAAAATTAACAAAAATAGTACAAAGTCTCCACATGATTGTCTTCTACTTTTAGCTAATGTTAACTAACAACTTGTATAATTACAGAATAATTAACAAGACCAGAAAATCAACACTGGCTTAATATTATTTACCTAGGTAGAGATCTAATTTCACCATTTTTTTTTTTTTGGTGTGTTAATTACTTTCTTCATTGTTCCAGATTCTCATTAGACATCCCACATTGCATTGCTTAAATTAGTTAACTTGAGTCACTGTTTATTTTTCAATCATAATGAAACTATTTTTTGTTGTTGTTTTTTTTCAAGGATAAAATGACACAAATTGGTAATGTGCTCTGATACATGTCAAATGCTCTTTACTTACCTATTCCTATTACTGACAAGTAAGCCACTGGCAAACAGAATTTTTTGTGATAACAGATTTGAGAAAGTTAGCTGTATGTGAAAGCCGATTTTACCCTCACTGACCTAAAGTGTGGCTTCAGGGAAGGCTTTGGTGAAGTGGGAGATGAGTGAGCCCTTTTCTCTTTGGAGCCTACACACTGGATGAAAGTTATATGGAAATTAAGTCATTTGCAGTTCATCTTGATTTCTCTTGCTCTCCTCATACCTTTCTGACCTTTCTTTGCCCCTGAGCTTTTTCAGTGCTGAGTGATGATCACGTAGGTAGAAATCATATGGAAAGCATATCATGCGTGCAGTATGCACAGGGATGCAAGAATTTAATTTTCTTTCAGTGCAAAGCAGCCCTGCCTGTTTAAAACTGATTTCCCTTTACAGCAAAATCTACAGAAGTGTATTGGGAGAAAAAAGTTTTCCACTTTAAATAAATTCTGCTGCTTGTGCTTTACGTGAGGAGATTTATGAAGTTCATTTAAAAAATTGGCTAAGTAAAGGGAGTTTTCAATCCAAAATGAAGACAAACTAAGGGGGAAAAGAAAGCATAAAAATATATGGAGATCTGACTCATCCTAGCCCATTAGCTCAGCACTGGGCCTTGCATACACAATGCTAATGCGGGAGTAGAGTTTTAAAACCTGATTAGAGAGTAGACTGGGAGTTTAAAAAATAAAGGAATCAGCTTTAGAGTACACATCAAAGAAGACTCTTTGTGCTGATGAGAATGAAGAGACACAGGGAAAAAATATCTTGTATTTAATCCTTGATTCTCAGGCCATGTGTTTTAAGAAAACAGATAAAAAATTCAAGTCTGACTCGAATGCAGATAAGAGAATCCCATATATTTGGGGCCTGAAAGAAACAAATCTCTTCATTCTTCATGTAATTTCCAACCAGTCGTAAACTTCTAACAGCCAAATACAATCGTTAATAATTGAAAATTAATATGCATAGCAATTTTTTAATACTTATTTACATTTCTGTCACTTAGTTTTGAATTTGTAGTTACAGAGCTCTCACCCAGGCTCCTTCCAGCATAGTCAAGAAAAAACATTTTTATTAAAAAAGTATTCATTATTTTTTTCTCTGGGTTGCACAGTAGCACTAAGAAGACAGCTTTCTAACACAGACAAAAAAAGAGTGATGTGCTATGAATGACTGCGTCAGCCTAATACGATTAGCGAAGTTTGCGGGTAATTCTTTTTTTTTTTTTTTTTCCTTATGCGAGAAAAGCATTTCATACACATGGCACATTCCTCAATTTATGTAGATGAAAATGAGTCATTAGGGATGGGTGATTGTCCGTCGATGAGGAGGCCCCCTCATCTTGCAGTAGTATGCCTTTTCCGTTTTAGATTCTACACGTTGCTCCGAGTCACCCTGCATTGCCTGAGAAATTAAATGTCTTTCTTTGCACTGAGAAACAACGCAGAGCAGCTCACTTTCTGCTGCTGAGAGGCGGCGCTGGAGCGCAGGTATGAAAAGTATAATTCTTAATATAGATGAAAAATGTTTCCCCCAAAGTATTGAAAATCCCTTTTGTCTGAGCATAGTGGTTCTTAAAGAGAATCTTGCACAATCATTAACGCCAATTTATGTGGGAGGGAATTTGAAAAGACTTTTAAAAAGCCTGGGAAGCTGAGACTATAACACATCTGTTCATTAGCTCTCAGTCTAACTACTCAGCCGTTCTCCCTCACCTTCCCGAATCAATGTTCCCACTAAATGGAGGATGTCCTTCTCTGGGCGCGGAGGAGCTGAGCCTGGCTAAGACTTGGAGCACACACAAGAAGCCCCACTCTGAGGTCACCTGCTTTATCTATCGCCCATGAGAGCTGTAAGGATAATCAGTATTAATGGCCATAAAGACTGAATCAAAAACTGTAAACTTTAAGTATAATTTGTATTTGTCAGCACCATAAGAACAGAAGATGATTCATCAGTTTGTGTTACATCCTGTAACCCTAGTTTGGCAGTCACTGATAGAGCCGTTGGAACGTCTTTTTGGAGAGTTAAGAGTATGTAAGTATTGTGGTTTCCAATCTAGATGTGATTTGGCAATATAAGAGACAGCACAAATGGGCCTTTGTTATTACAAACTAGCGTTCTGCAAGCCCAAATGTGGTTTTAGTCTATCTTTTAAAAAAAGAAAAGAGTATATTCAGGTGATGTGTGGAAGCTGAATGTTGTTAAATGCCCAATCCCTTAAAGACTTAATTCACTCTCTGCAAAATTCTAAAATTCTCTGCAGATAACTGGCTGCTGTTGTATCTGGCCAGGAAAGGGAGTGGTAAGGGACAGACATCTCCTGTACACAAGGGATTTGGGGGTCTATTAATTTGACAGTAAAGTTATTTAAATTGATTTTAGATTTATGAGATGTAAGGCTAAAGTCGATGAGGACAAAGACAAAACAAAAATTTAAAAAGTACCTAGAAGCTTCTCAGTTAATTTTCAAAACATTTCCCAAATTTCGGAAGCTATTTTCCCCAAACCATAAAGCAAATAAGTGGCAGAATTAAATTGATGATTATTGTAAAACTCTCAGTAATTTTACTGTGAACATGGATAATCACATTGCTCTGAATTTCAGATGTGAAGGCTGAGAGGCCTGAGGCAGCAATCCTGGACCCTTTCCTTCCTGTGCAGCTTGCTTCACAGATGCCAGATCGCTCTTCAGGTAACGAAACTCTGTACCAGACAGGGACTCAATAGTCCTAGCTTGCACTTTTTCAAATGATATCAAAGAAAGAGGAAATTAGACAAACATTTAAGCCATTGAGACCTTCACAGTCAATTACGTAAAGTTTTGTGGGAGAATCATTGTTTTGCATGTGTTTACATGAATGACTGAATTTGTTTTTATGAGCTGAGATAGAGGAAAAGAAAAGCCACTCACAGCTAAGCTGTGTCAATTTTTCTAACAAAAGAAAAATGTTTATGATGTGTAACAAGACAGAATGCAGACAAACAGATATACAGAATCATGTCTATTTCTCTATACCAAATATACTTGCCACTGTTTCAAGATCATCAGCTAAATATATATACGGAGATTCATGTCAGGTATAAGAAATGTGAAATCCTTTCACCTGCAGTGAGATAACCTGGATTACATGCAGAGATTTTTTTGACAAAACTAGATGCAAGAGGAAGGCCAGCACAGAGCCTTTTATACCATGGCTTGTTTATTAATATTTATTGCAAGACATTGGCTTAGATGATTTGGGGAGCTAAGTAGGCAAGTCTAAATTCTGTAGGGTAGGTTGTCTGCAGTTCACATGTGGAATGTATTCTTCAGGGAGACCTTGGTGCCAGGTGACACAGTCGTGTCCGACTCTCTGAGACCCCATGGACAATAATCTGCACCAGGCTCCTCCATCCATGGGATTCTCCAGGCAAGAGTACTGGAGTGGGTTGCCATTTCCTTCTCCAGGGAATCTTCCCGACCCAGGGGTCGAACCCAGGTCTCCCATATCGTAGACAGACGCTTTACCATCTGAACCACCAGGGAGGGCCACGTGGACTCGCATCACCTGCCTGTCCCGTTCCTTCCACAAGCTTTCCATCTCCCCCCACCCCTGCCCCGCTCTTTCCCTCCAGATTTAATCTGAGGTTCAGTTCAGGCCTCCTGTCTTCTAAGTGTTCTTCCTGACTACTCAGTTTCATCTCTGGTATCTACAGTTTCTTCAAATGATGCATCAGCCAGCACTGTATCTATGGCATGGGGCAACCTGGGTCCCCCTCCCTGTCCCCAACCCATGCCAAGCACAGAACGAGACCTTCAGTAGAGACTTTCTGAGGCTAAGGCCAAATGACAGTGACACCAAGAGGCTCTCTTTCCACGAGACTCCAGACACCTAAGACTGCCTGCCTCCCTGCCCACCACGGCACCGATCACTGAGGTCTTGGTTCTTTAAAATTCACCACAGTGTACACTTAAGCTTTAGTAATAGCTCTTTAATGTGTCTTGCTAGGAGCCCGGCACTGTTCTGAACATGTTTCATAGATTTATTCATCTACCAACACCTTAGTTGTGCTTTTAAAGCTTTTCAACTGATCAGATCAGACCTACCCAAACTATTCAGGATAATCTCCTTTATTTAAAGTCAATTGAATATAGATTTTGATCACAGTTAGAAAATAATCTTTGCAACAACTTGATTAGCATTTCATCAAATCACTAAGGATGGCACAGAGAACAGGTCATCATATCATATGATTGAATAAAACAGTGATTGCAGGATCGATTAGATCCAGATGCAGAAAAAACTTTGGACAAAATTCAATATTTTTTAGGAAAAGCACATACAGACAGATGAACACATATACACTCAGTAAACTCAAAATCAATGTCCTAGAGACTATGAAAAGTCTATCTGAAAAACAAAACCCAAAGTTAATATGATAAGTGTCAGACTTTATTTTTGGGGGGCTCCAAAATCACTGCAGATGGTGACTGCAGCCATGAAATTAAAAGACGCTTACTCTTTGGAAGAAAAGTTATGACCAACCTAGATAGTATATTCAAAAGCAGAGACATTACTTTGCCGACTAAGGTCCATCTAGTCAAGGCTATGGTTTTTCCTGTGGTCATGTATGGGTGTGAGAGTTGAACTGTGAAGAAGGCTGAGCACTGAAGAATTGATGCTTTTGAACTGTGGTGTTGGAGAAGACTCTTGCGAGTCCCTTGGACTGCAAGGAGATCCGACCAGTCCATTCTGAAGGAGATCAACCCTGGGATTTCTTTGGAAGGAATGATGCTAAAGCTGAAACTTTAGTACTTTGGCCACCTCACGAGAAGAGTTGACTCATTGGAAAAGNTGATGACGCCCAGTGAAGGGAGCTTAATTCACTTGTACTCCTTTCAGAGCATATAGCATATTGCTGAACACATAGTTACTAGCCTGTCATGCTCCTTTGTCCATGGAATTCTCCAGGCAAGAATACTGGAGTGGGTAGCCATTTCCTTCTCCAGGGGATCTTCCCAACCTAGGGGTTGAACCTGGGTCTCCTGCATTGCAGGCAGATTCTTTACTATCTGAGCCACCGGGGAAGCCCAGTTATCCGAAGATGACTTGATAATATATAGTTAGTAGCTATAAATATTTGTGAAATGCACGAATGATGCAGTGAAGAATTACATCTTTCAAAGGGTTGCTGGTTCTAGACTATATATATAAAATAAGTAAAGAGATATATATTCTTAAGTCTCTTTCATACTCTATTACAATGATGTAGTAGGATATTTGAAGTTACAGGAAAGCCTTTCCTTGGATTAGGTTGCATTTTAATTATTTTAATCAAATATGTGTGAATTCTAGGACACCAAGTGGCAAAGGACACCAGAGATTGGCCATGGGACTTCACAGGCCTTTATGCTATCAACACTGTGGTCATTTATCTGCCTGGCAGTGGTCAACTTTACCAGAAGGATGCTGGGCTCCAGAAACAACAGGAGTCTTTGGTACTTGGACCCTGATGATGACACACTGGTTGTTCCTGCTCCAAGTTTCCCCCGGTTCCCCCAGATTNAGAGAGGGAGGGGGGAGAGAGAGGGAGAGAGAGAAGCTGATTGAGGCTTAAGGAACAAAGTTTTACAAAGCATGTTATGCTTTTTACATCAATCTGCCATAATATGAACTGATAAAATAAGGCAAGAACTAGCTTGGCAAGCCTTGCCAAACTCCCAAGAATTTCTGAATATGTCACAATTTCAATAAATTTCCATCTTTTTTATTTCCTATAACAAGCTTTTAGCTTTAAAAATGCGTTGCAAGTTTGGAGTTTTCATTGTGAATTCTTTGTGCTTATTTTATTTGTTTATACCTGCTTATTTGCTGCTTTTGGATATAAGACACATATTCTCAAGAGCAGAGATTTTATATATCATAAGTCTAAGGTCCCTACCTCCTGAAACAGCAGTTCAAGGATTTTAGGCATTCAATTGTTATGGAAAGAAATGAATAAACTAAGAATATTGTTAGAGATCTTCAACAACTAGCAACCACTTTTCACATCAAGATTTCTACAATAGAGAGAAAAACAAAATGATTAATCTGGAACATTTGGTCTCATTCAAAGTGTTCTGCATTAATCTGTCCTAAAGAGCTAAAAGTGCCCTGCTAATATCCAGAAGCACCTGCTTTCAGAGCATTGAAAAGCTGAATAACTTCAACATATTAATTCTAGAACACATTGACATCAAGTCGTCCCTAAAGGAGCCATTGCTTTGAGCCCCTTTCTTCATCGGCAGAATTTATTTGTTTTTTATGTATCATTTCTTTGTAAAGTGTTTTACTATTATAAGTGAAGGCCTATATTACTTGCCATATGAATAAGAGCTCAAAAGAAAATTAGCTTGGGGTATTATGAATGGAGAGAATTTAAGTGTTTATTTGTATTCTTATCCTAACATAGTGACTGGTACATAGTACATAGTAGTCGTTCATAACTGTAGGATATGTATTTTAGAGTTGACATATACTTTCACATACACTTTCATTTGTTATTTACTATAGCTCATATATTATTCACCATTTTTGCAATTAAAAACAAACAAACACAGAGTAACTTTAATATCACAGAATTTCTTTGGGGTTAAATGAAGACACAGCACAGACGTTTTAGTGTAAGAGGAACTGAAGTGAGGAAAGGAGGAAGGCATAACCGGGCATACCGAAGAAGGGCTGTGGAGACGGAAGAGGAGAGTCATTTAAAAAAAATCTTGCCTTCTCCTCACTCAAAAATATGAAAATTTCAAAGTCACTGATTCTTCACTTCCTGCTGATACATGTAGAACCCAAACTGAAAATCATACTGTGCTTAGCAAATATCAAATGTGAAACGCAGCCCTAATCAGCAATAGACTAGAAGATTGGTGAAGGCTGGTGATGGACTGTTCCTGCCTGTTCAACCACACGTTTACTCCTGACTAACAAGTGCCATCACTGATTTAACATCTACTGCTAGGGTAAGGCATAATCCCTTGTTAATACTGTATTAGAGATTACAAGCAGCATCAGAAAACAATTATTTTTGGACATACAACATACAAAGGTGTTATTTTGTGACATTGATAACCAAAAGGGGTTGGAATAGTGCCTTTAATAAGCAAACTTATGTATTATTAAAGTTAAGCTAGTAAAATTAGAGTCTTATAACTTTAAAACATGAACTATAGTCCCCATGATAACAACAAACAGAATAGAATAGTTATCAAATATACACAAAAAAGGAAACAAGAAGGGGATTAAAACGTTTCACAATAAAGCATCTACTAAATATAAACCAGACACTAATACAGAAAACAAAGGAAAAAAGCTATAAAGTATATAGAAAACAAATAACAAGAGACATAAGTAAGTCCTTCCATATCAATAATTACTTTAAATGTAAATGGATTAAACTTTTTAATTAAAAGACAGAGAATGTCAGAAAGGATAAGAGCAATGAATAATCTATATGTTACCTACAAAAGATTCAATTTAGATGCAAAGACATGAACATGTTGAAAGTCAAAGAATGAATAAAGATAGTCCATGAAAAGAGTATCTAAAAATAAAAGGAGTGGCCATACAAATAGACAAAATATATCTTATTAAGATAATTTCATATGAAATGAAGGATAGTATATATTAATAAAATATTCAATATGGCAAAAAGATATAATGATGAAAAACATTTGCATATCAAATACAATACCATCAAAATATTTGAAGCGAGAATTTAAGAATAGAAAGGATAGATAGATATTTTTATAATAATAGAGAACTTAAGATTCCACTCTCAATAATGAATAAGGCAATCAGATAGAACATAAGTAGGGAACTTGAACGACACAAGCCAGTTAGATCTGACAGAGAGACACAGAGAACTTCATCCAGCAATAACCATGTAAACATCCTTCTCAAGTGAACATGGAACATTTTCCAAGAGAGATCATATGTTAGGCCACAATTTAAATCTCCATAGATATAAAAAGGTAGATATCACTCAAGGTATCGTCTCTGACCACAGAGGGATAAAATTGGAAATCAATAACAGAAGGAAACTGGGAAATTAGCAGCTTTGTGGAAATTAAAGGACACATCCTTAAAGAACCAATGGATTGAAGAAGAAATCACACAGAAAATTACAAAATACTTAGAGATAGATGAAGATGAAAGCATAACATGAAAATTTGCTAGACACAAAGCAGTGCTAAGTGCACATTTATAGCTATAGTTACTTACATCATAAAAAGGTAAGATCTATGCTGCTGCTGCTGCTGCTAAGTCGCTTCAGTCGTGTCCGACTCTGTGTGACCCCATAGACGGCAGCCCATGAGGCTCCCCCGTCCCTGGAATTCTCCAGGCAAGAACACTGGAGTGGGCTGCCATTTCCTTCTCCAACGCATGAAAGTAAAAAGTGAAAGTGAAGTCGCTCAGTCGTGTCCGACTCTTAGCAAGCCCATGGACTACAGCCCACCAGGCTCCTCCGTCCATGGGATTTTCCAGGCAAGATCTAAAATCAACAATATAATTTTGCATTTTGAGAAACTAGAAAAAAAAAATCAAACTAAATCCAAGCCTTAAGAAGGAAGGAAAGAATACAGATTAAAGTAGAAAGAAATGATACAGAAAATAGGAAAACTATAGAGAAAATTAATGAAATAAAAATTGGTTCTTTAGAAAGACTAACAAAATTGAGAAAACAATTAGCAAGATTATCTTAGGTGACAAAAGATTCAAATGACCAAATCAGAAATGAAAGTATGACATTGCTACCAATTCAACAGAAATAAAAAGAGGATTATAAGATAATGCTATGTACACTGACAACTACAAATGGACATTCCCCAAACGCTCGAAAGTGATGGCATATCTCTAACATACAGTGGGGATGCAAACTAGTATGGTGAGTATGGAAAACAGCATGGAGTTCCTCAAAAAATTAAAAATATATCCACTGTATAATGATGCAGTTCTATTTCTGGATACTCATTGAGATTCATTCATTTTATTTGGATTGATTGTAGTTCTTCTATTTTAAATGAGACCTCAGAGTAGTCACCATGTTCCACGTATGGTACAAGAATTTCCAGTCTCCTCTCTCATTATTTGGCTGGAAACAAAGCCTTCGTTCCTTTCATAGTTATTTCCAGCTGTGTCTGTGGGTGCAGTCATTTCACTTGCGACCCTATGAGCTGTGGCCGCCAGGCCCCTCTGCCCATGGGATTTCCCAGGCAAGAATACTGGAGTGGGCTGCCATGCCCTGCTCCAGGGGATCTTTCTGACCCAGGGATTGGACCCATATCTCTTACGTCTCCTGCACTGGCAGGCAGGTTNGTGGCCGCCAGGCCCCTCTGCCCATGGGATTTCCCAGGCAAGAATACTGGAGTGGGCTGCCATGCCCTGCTCCAGGGGATCTTTCTGACCCAGGGATTGGACCCATATCTCTTACGTCTCCTGCACTGGCAGGCAGGTTCTTTACCACGAGCGTCACCTGGGAAGCCCTATTTCCAATTGAGAGTCATTCTTTGTGAGGAAGTGTTCCCTCCTCTCAGATATAAGTGGTAGAAACCAAGGAAATGTAAAAGTATTCCAGAAAGATAAAAGTATGGAAGTATTTTTCAATTCTAGCATCAAATCATTGACTAACACTGGGCTTATTCTCTCCTAGATTATAACCCACTCCATTAGCTAAAGACTGATTTGTTGTTAAGTAAGAAATGCATGAATGAATAAAATATGAAAACAAAGATAAAACATTTTATTATGCAGGCATAAGTGGAAACCGGTGACTGCCAGTGTCACATTATTCTCAGAGGCCCAATAAATGTAAAGAGGTGGAAAAAATGAAAAGGTCCAGAGAAAAAGATTTATGATAAAATACCGGAAAATTATATTCACTTTGGCCAAACTTGTTGTGTGAGAAGTGAGCAGACATGGATCACATATTCTATTCAATTCAATGCCAATTCAAATGTTCACATTGAAACTGCATCAGTTCAGTTCAGTTCAGTCACTCAGTCATGTCCGACTCTTTGCAACCTCATGAATTGCAGCGCGTCAGGCCTCCCTGTCCATCACCAACTCCCGGAGTTCACTCAGACTCATGTCCATCGAGTCGGTGATGCCATCCAGCCATTTCATCCTCTGTCGTCCCCTTCTCCTCTTGCCCCCAATCCCTCCCAGCATCAAANCAGGCCTCCCTGTCCATCACCAACTCCCGGAGTTCACTCAGACTCATGTCCATCGAGTCGGTGATGCCATCCAGCCATTTCATCCTCTGTCGTCCCCTTCTCCTCTTGCCCCCAATCCCTCCCAGCATCAAAGTCTTTTCCAATGAGTCAACTCTTCGCATGAGGTGGCCAAAGTACTGGAGTTTCAGCTTTGGCATCATTCCTTCCAAAGACATCCCAGGGCTGATCTCCTTTAGGATGGACTGGCTGGATCTCCTTGCAGTCCAAGGGACTCTCAAGAGTCTTTTCCAACACCACAGTTCAAAGCATCAATTCTTCGGTGCTCAGCTTTCTTCACAGTCCAACTTTAGGCGGTAACTATATGAAATTAAATTATAACTTGCTGGAGAAGATAATATGGCATATAAATCTTTTTTTCCTATGCAAAATAGAAGCAAGACAGAATTATAATAATAAAAACATTTTTGAGAAGAGTTTACCATGTGATGGGTTCTAAGCACTTTCATGTAACAAATTCATCCTTGTAAGAAGTTGATAAAACAGATAATATTACTTTTTACAGATGAAAATTCTGAAGCATCTATTGGTTAAGTAACTTTACTTAAGGTCAAATAGTTAATAAATGTGAGAGATAGAATTTGGCACATGTATTTTAACATTCTTAAATGTTAAGGATTCTTAAATTCTTAAACATTCTTAAATGTGAGGATTTAAAAAATTATGTTCTTGCAACAGAATATTATTTTAACTTAGGTTTAGAATATTAGGATCTGTATGATATTGATTTTGTAATACTTGTTGAGACATAATTTGTGGTCAACTATGTACTCAATTTTTATAAATATTTTGCATGCTCTTAGATACCTATTAGATCCTTATATATTATATAGTTTAAATGAAAATTATATATGGATCTACTGGAAAAAGCTGTATATTTTGCTTAAATAGTCCATATTTTTGCTTTAAGATATTTATTTATCTTTAATTGATTGATTATTGGTTTACAATGTTGGTTTGATTTCTGTCATATATCACATGAATGGATGAACCTAGAGCCTATTATACAGAGTGAAGTAAGTCAGAAAGAGAAAAATGCATATTTTATTTTTGAATGACTAAGTACTGTAAAAGATGTGCTAAGGTGTCCTACTAAGTTTTCAGATTTCTGGATGTCTTTTTGAATTTTTCAGTTTGTGCTTGATATTTATTAGGTGAATAAAAATTCAAGTTTTTCCTGTTGAAATATACTTTTGATTGTTATGAATTAATCTTCTTTATTTAAAAAATATTGTTGTATTTTTCACTTGGTGTTGTTATGTTATTGCAATCTTAGAGGCCCATTAGCGATTTAAACAATTCTACTTACTTATTTTCTGGATTATAAATTATTTGTATTATTTTCCTCTTGATCTGAAAATGTGGTATATATTTTCTATATTCTCTTCTTCAAGAACAAGACAACATACACTATCTACATATATGTTAATATCTTCTTACACCAGATTCTCATAACACTTCGTCTTTGATCATTATCTGCCGTGTTCAGATTATTGGAATACTATATTTTAAATACACCTTAGGTTTTATTTCCCCAAATTAGATTCCTTATTGCCCTTTTCTGTGTTTAATGTTACTACAGATTCATGCAACTGTTTACAAGTTTTTTTTAAACACTATATCTTCTATTAGCTCTGACTGTATTTGGGGATAATTATCTTTTTTTTTTTAAGCACATTTCTTAGAAGTTCATTATGAGGGTTAAGAGAGATAAGTTCCTATTAGGAATGTTTTCACTGTATTTCTTTGTCTGATCATTTAGCTTTTTTTTTGTGCTCTCTGCTGTTTTGAACTGTACCTCCTGTGTGTTAGGACTCTATATGTAGAAATCTTATGAGGCTTATATTAAGGAAGCATTCTTCCATAGGGTCTCTGCTTTTTCCTCTTCAACGTTTCCTCGCGTCAGCCACTCAGTATTCCTCTTATAATTTACTGTCCCTGTTCTGTGTTTTCAAGATTATGCAGGTGCAGTTTAATACAAATTCAAATCCCTTGGGGAAATATTTTTTCCTTTGTATGACTGAAAGAAAATTCATTGAATTTGTAGCTCCTCAAGGACACTAACTGAGTAGGAGGGTCTCCATGGAAACACCCGCCTCCCAGGCTTGCCACCCACTACCTCAAGCATGAGTCTGGCTTCTCCTTCCCTTCATCACTCTGGCTCTTGCCGCTAGGGGTTTTCTTTACTTTCCAAAGTCTCAGTTCTGTATTTAAAGTTTCTATTTCTGGTCAAATTCTGTATAGCATTCTTAATTGTTACTGAGGATGAGTATCATATCTGCTTTGTCCTTTTGACTGGAATGTAACAATCCATTCATTTATTCTTTCAACAAGAATTTGACAACATGAGAAATTTGCCTATAATTAAACTATAAACAGAAAACTGAAGTCACATCTCCAGAGGTTTAATATTTAGTATATCATGACCACATATCTGACACNCCCCCCCGCCGCACACACACACCGCCAAGCATCCTCTGTTGGCAGAGTCTAAGGGAACGATACTAGCGATGCAGACACGGGGCTTGCAGAGCTCAGCATCACAGAGCCAAACATAAAGGGGGATTCGGAGCTGAGATCCTGATGTTAAAGAACTGGGAGATCCCTCTTGGCACTTCTTCCTGCCTTGCAGAGGAAGGAGGTGTTTCACCAAACTGTCAGCCTCCCCTTAGACACTTAGGTCATCAGGACAGCTGTCTCCTTTATCTCAGCATCCCTTGGAGCACATGACGCTGTCTGTTTCTTAAAGTGGCTCCTCCACAAGTGCCTGTTAGGAGAATAAATGAAAAAAAGGGGTAGAAACGAAGGACGATGGAGGGAGGAAGGAGCCAGGAGCACCCCAAGTTGCCTGCTGGTGCTCTTGAGACAGGATCAGTGGACCCAGGTGCAGGGGCCCCCTCAGGGTTTGGGAGGAGAGGGTGGGAAGGAGGTCGCATCCAGAGATCAGAGAGTCCGTCTGTCCTGTCACAGTGTTGAACTGCGTGCTGAGGTTCTAATCCTGGATTTATTACACATTGGCTAAGTGACCTTAGACACACCACTTAGCTCAACTCTAGAGATAATGTCACACGGTCCGCAGCCTGTAAAATGATCGCCAGAGCTCTCCCAACACCCCGCCGCCTTGCTGATGATGCATCTGCTGGCAGAGAGGTGCGGCTGCTGATAAAAGATGGAACGGGGCTCAAATTTTCCATTTTTTTGGCAATTCCTTCCCGACCACAGACTTATGTCTACGCCCTAACCCTCAACCTTAGGGCCCCAGCAGATTCGAGTCAGAGGCTTAACTATTGTATTCTTTGCCTCTTTAGTGAAATCTGGGAAACAGGGCTTAACTGATACCTTTGAAATTTTTCTGAGATAATTGACCAGGAGGAAGTGGGGCTGCATCTACGGCGTGGAGCCTCCTAGAGCCACTGGACGGCCTCGGAGGGATGGAGACAAAGGCAGATATCACTACAGACTTAGGATAAAATTCACTTTCTCAAACATGCTTGCTTCAAAACTAAGGTTCTTCTCGTCTAGAGAATTTAACCCTGTTACATGGAAGTCCTCTTATAGTTGAGATGGACAGAGTGGCCAACTTTAACCTCTGATAATAACCAACACTGAGAAGGGTTCATATAGGGAATATGATACCCTACTGAACATTACACATTTTTGTTTTGGTTTTAATGAAGATGTTCTTGTTCTCTACAAAATTGAGGAGGTAGCAACTCTGGAGCTTTTTCCAGGATTTTTCTGCCTCCAAAGTAAAGGATGTATTGTTGTGTCAGAAGTGAGCAGGGCTTCAACTAATGAACCCTGATGCTGTTTGGAATGGGAGGGGGCTGGGTGGCCGTGGGTGGTGTTTTGAGTTGAATTGCATTCCCTCAAAAGGCCTAACCCCGTAACACCTCAGAAGGTGACAGTATTTGCAGATGGGCCTTTAAATTAAGATGTGATTCTTTTAAAATGACGGAGGAGGAAATGGCAACCCACTCCAGTATTCCTGCCTGGAGAATCCCATGGACAGAGGAGCCTGGCGGGCTACAGTCCATGGGGTCACAAAAATGAGTGGCTATCATTCACTCATCTTTTAAAATTAGCTCTTTCTGGTGGGTGGTCATCCAATCTGACCAGTAATCCTGAGAAAGAGAAGGCTTGCAGAGGACCAGCAGGAGCAGAAACGAATCCATCTGCAAGCGAGGTGGAGAGAGGTCAAACCTGCCGACACCTTGACCCTGGGCTTCCGGCCCCTAGAACTGTGAGAAGATACACTTCCCTTGTTGGAACCACAGGCTGCAGGTTCTTGTTGTGGTGGCAGGATTCAGAAGGTCTCTTCCAAACTAGCTTCTGCCATCAGCTGCATCTGAGAGGCAGTGGTCGCTGGCCAAGAGGGTGTTAATCCTCCCTTTCTTCAAAGAGCGGTTGGGGAGGACCAGCCCTCCCCCGCAGCTCTCCATCCAGAGAGTGGGTCTTTCCGGCAAGCTTTGTGTCCATGCACAGACAGTCCCTTAGTAAAACACAACAATATTCCCCGTGCAAGAGGTTGAGCTGACCCACCTCTGACCATTGCCGGCCATCCCAGGTTGAATCAGGGGCTAGGATTAGCCTGCCAGTCGCTCAGTTTATTGCTAAGAAGGTGGACAACAGGCCACGTGCTTTTGCTTTGAAGGGCAAAGGGTGCCTGCACCCGGCGGCGCGGATGGTCTGTCCGGGCCCTGGGAGGCGTCCTCAGCTGGAGAGCATGAAGAGAGCTCTGCCAGCAGGGCCTCGGGGAGGGCTGGCCCGCGGGGACCGGAGAAGGGGACCTTCCTGACCTGGGGCTCTGTCCACAGTGGCCTCCTCCTCGGTCATGGGGGTTCTGTGCTCCCTGGGCCAAAGCATCCTCTGCAGGAGTGTCTGGGAGAAGAAAACCTCCCCTCCCGAGCTTCTTCCTTCGCTCAGCACCTCATTCCCACCTTGCATCCACACTCACTCAGCACCTCGGGCGGCCTGGGGCCTCTCTGTGTGGTTTTTCTTGCCAGGGGTGAAGAGGAGGGGGCGGTGGCAGACAGGCAGACAGACGCCCTGAACTCCGGAGAATCCCTGGGCACCTTACAGTGCAAGGGATGTCCGTGCAAGAGCAGGCAAAGGTCCCCCTGGTCTGGGGCTTTTCAAGGCTCCGCCTTCAGACCATTCAGGCTTCTCTGGTGGATCAATGGTAAAGAATCCGCCACAATGAAGGAGACCGGGAGATGTGGGTTCCATCGCTGGGCTGGGAAGGTCACCCTGGAGGAGGAAATGGCAACCCAGTCCAGTACTCTCGCCTGGGAAATCCTTCAAGCAGTCATACCCCCGGTTTTGCTCTTCTATGAGAATGGTCCTAGAAAATGCTGGCGGTCTTTGCCTATCTTCAGAACTTTCCAGAAACGGTCTCCTGAACTCCCAAAGAGTCCTCTCTGGGGTACTTTTGTTGCCTCTTAAATGAATAGATTTTTAACCTATCAGCCAGTGACTTCTGGTCCACACATTATGCACAGAAGATGAAAATTTCTACCTAGACTGTTGTATGGACCTATATTTATCAACTGGTATTTTACAAAGGTATTTCTAGTAGGTAGGTTTTATCTTTAATAATATAAGTGATTGAGGGCTGAGAGGGACTCATGGGAGATGGAATACTCTTTGGTCTAAATTTCAAACATTTTGGAAAGAGCCCAACATAAATATACCGTTTAGTATTTTCCTTCTTCCATTGCTCACAAACCATTTTCTTTGAGGGTTTTACTAGCAAATCGTCTTTGGATTTGCTCAGATCTGAGGAATGTATTATCATCCCTAAGCTATTATCTCACGTCTTTTCTGGTTGTTATTGTCAGTTGTTATTTGGAAGAATATGTGAAATAAATTTATAACTAAGTTTAAAATATGTATTCATGTAGATCTATTTCTTAGGAAGAAAGATGCTACTGTAACCATAACTTAACATGATTAAGTTTATAATTTATTAATAACCACTATCAGTTGCTAAAGCATCAGTTTTAAAATGCTGTGATAAATATGAGACTCTAAAAAAGTTAATAATTCTTATCAAAGTTTTTTATTTTTTCTCATAAGCCTATTCCTATGTAGTTGAACACTATATTATTGATACTTAATATGCATGTGATAATAGTGCCCAAATCTACAATTAAATATTTGGTTAATGACCCATGAATGAAAATGGATCAACCAGGTGGATTTCATATATGTTCAGCTGGAGACACATCCCCTGCAGAGCCCATCGGAAAGGGTGGCACAGTTTGGAGTCATTTGCTCTTGCAAAACGAGAGAGGATGAAATCCTCCCACTATTTAGGAATTAGGGGCCAAGACCACAGCCCGGGGCATTGTAGCTTCCCTTCCTCTAACGTTCAGTGACCTCAGAAAGCCTTCCTGTCACTAGTATGGAGGTTCAGGCACCCAGAGAAGCTGGGCTGTAGTTTTCCTGAAGGAGATGTACCACTTCATTGCAAATATGAATCATAAAATGAGCCATAATGGGCAGCTGTCATCTGGCACACACACAAAACTATTGAAAAATAAAACACATTTAAAAATAGATGCGTATGAGGAAAGGGGTTGGAGGATATTAATTTCGAAGGGGCCCTGCCTGCATAACAGAACTGAGCCTCTGTTTGGCTAATAGGAGCTTCCGCCCTCCCCTCAGCCTTCCCGAGATGATCTCAGTGTGTGCATAGAGTGCTACAGTAACCGTTACACACTGAAAGAGTTAAAACACAAACTTACTATGTGGCTGCTTTATACTGTAATGTCCTTACGACACAAGTTCTTATCAGAGGTCTGCACCACACTTGGCAAACAAGACGTTCTACCTTTTAAACAAATAATTCATTAGGTAATTAAATTCAAGTGAGATTACTCTAATTAAATACACACTGCTGTTGAATCATAATTTCTATGTGGTCTAGTTAAAGATGAACAATCTCTTATTCCCGATCCAAAAGAAATCTTTAAAAGCATTCCCTGGTGGCTGGGTAGAATAATCTACACTCACTGCACAGAGGTCATTTCAAGAAGAGGAACGAGCAGGACCTGAGAGTGGGGGTGGGCCTCTCCCGTCTGGAGATCCCGGAAGTCCTGGCTGATGGCCGTGGGTTCTATGGAAGGGTTGCCGAACCCCGCGGGAAGTGGCAGTGACCTTTCTCCAGCGCTGGGTCCGGGCACGCGCGCCCACATCCACCCGGGCATCCGGGGCGCGAGCCTGACTCAGGGTGCCCGGCGCCCACCAGGCCCCACGCGCGCGGGAGGCCGGCGCTGGCCCAGGGAGCCCAGGATTCCAGCAAAATGAGAAGTCATTGTCCCCCAGGCCGAGCTGCACCCGACTCTCCCTCTAATAGCGTTAGGAGCCACCGCCACTGAGGCGCTCCGAGGGCGCAGGAGTCCCCGATGGCTTTGATCTGCGCCTCTTGGCTGCGGAGAGCTGACAGTCCGCCGGGCTTTCATTTGTCAGACACGTGCTTCCCCGTGTTCCCGAGCAGGCAGCTACACCTGTACTTCGAGAATTTACATCACCGTGCTCCGGGATGGCATTGATTTGGGACGGGTGAGCTACAAACACAAACTAATTAAAAACTGCATAATGGCGCCCTACAGGAACACGGGAGAAAAACAAATAAATACAAGTGCAGCTGGCGCGGGCGATCACACCTCTGCCCCCGAGCAACCGTCTGGTGGCATCAAATTATAAAGCCTGCAAACCCTCACACCGTTGCGGTGGATGGGGTTGGAGGCATAATGGAAATGATCTGGTTAATTAAGGGGAGGTTTATAAAACATTGACATGTGCGCACACGCATGTAATTCGCTTCCTCCGACACTCCAGGCCGAGCCCCTGGAGTCCGGCTCCACCGGGGGAAACGGAGGCCGGCTCAGGAGGCTCGCGGCGCTCAGGGCGCACGGCCCCCTCCATCCAGACACGCGCCGTACCTTCGTGCGGGGCTTGGCCCCGAGCATCTGGCCGTCCACCGCCCTTGCTGCAAGGCAATTTTTCTCCCCGGGTTTTTCTGGAATCTACTCCGCCGGCCCCACTGGGCTTGTCGTGCTGAGGCAGGCGCGCAAGTCTCGCCGCGGGGTCTTGGCAGTCCCGCGCGCCCGGGACGTTTGCTGGGTGCTACTCTAGGCCGGGAGGCACCAGGGCTGGCGTTTGGTCGGGCTCCGCGTGGGTCTGGGCCTGGAGTCGCCGGAGCGCGCAGGCCCGGCCCGAAGGGATCCGGGCCGTGGGGACGTCCTGTGGAGGCGCCGTAGCCCGACCACGCCGGCTGGCTCCGGGCTGGAGCCCTTGGTCTCCGGGGGGAGAGCTGGACGCTCCTGAGAGGGTCTCGGCGGCCCGGCGCTGTCTGACACTCGCCTCGCTGTCGCTAAGCGGCGGTGGCTTTCCGGCTGGATCCTGCTGGGGCAAGGTCCCGAGTGCTGGCCAGGGTTTCACCCATCGGGGTGCAAGGCTTGGGGCGGGGGACCGGCCGCGGGGGCAGGTGCCGCCAGGGTCAGGCCGCCTGGCGGGCCTCCGATCCGAGCTGCGGCCCCGAGAGGCAGTCCCGGAATCTGCAAATCAAGTACGGGCCGTTTGGAAAGGCAGGAGACGAGGCCGCGGCTTCGCCCGCTGTGCCCGAGTAGGTCTAAGTGGTCCCGGCCTTGGCGACAAAGGGCTCGGGGATTGGACTGGGTCCCCGGGAGCTTCCTCCTCTTCCTCAGAGACCTGGGTCCGCAAGGCTGGAGGTTTATTTCCGAGGGAATAACATTGTAAATGAGGATGCTACTTGGTAGACTTCATCTCATTCTTATGTAAACAGAGGGTGCGGTNATAAACAGAAAACTGAAGTCACATCTCCAGAGGTTTAATATTTAGTATATCATGACCACATATCTGACACTTTAGAAATCTTGCTGATTTCAAATATTTCACCTTGTGTTCCTTTTATAGATCCATATTTTCTTCAGGAAATATACTAACATCATTTTTGAGAAGTGCTCAACTAAAAAATGCTTGTTGCTTTGCTCCTTTCATTCTCACTGCTACTTCAGGAGTCAAATACTATCACTACTTACTTCAACAAAAATTTATTTAAAACTTATTTTCACTCCAATGCTAGGCTCTGCAGATGCAAAGGAGAAAGGAACAGAGAATCTTTCACTGAAGGTAAATTAATATTTAGAGTGGTAAGTAGAGGATTTTTCTAAAGTGTTGATAAGAGAATACAGAGAAGGACATCTTTAACTGTGACTGCAAAGGCAAAGAAACCCTCATGGTACTGTCTTAGCTTAATTGTGAACAAGCCAACATGATGCCTTCATGATATCATAAGCAATGGGGAGGGATGGTAGGAGATGAAAGGGAATGTTTGGCAAAGTTGAAATCCTAAAAGATTTTATGCAGATTTAAGACACTTAACTAACCTCATAGACAATTAGGAGTGACTATTTGGATTCAAGCAGGGAAATGCATAATTATGTTTGCATCACAAAAAGCTTTTGAAAGATGTGTTGAACAGTGATAAGGTTGGTGTCAGACAGAACTTAGAGTAGCCTCTGTCCTTTAGAGAGAGCCTCGGATTCTCAAGCTTTGAAAATATTTGTTTTGTGAAATTCTAGAGCCGAGAACAAGAGGCAAGTGGAGATGTTGTGACTTAAATTTTGAGTCTTTTTATCACTGCCACGCCACCAACATCCTTTAAAAATGCTTTTATTGAAGCCTAGTTGCTTTTCGATGCTGTGTTAGCTTCTGTTGCACAGTAAAATGAATCAGCCACATCAGAGGCCCCTGAACCTTTTTGGCATCAGGCACTGGTTTCGTGGAAGACGATTTTTCCATGGATTGGGGTGAGGAGTGTGGTTCAGGGGTGATTCAAGCTCATTCCATTTATTGTGCCTTTAGTTTCTATTATTATTACATTCTGATCTTTAACGGAGTATTTATGCAGGCGGCCATAATGCAGAATCAGTGGGAGCCCTGAGCCTGTTTTCCTGCAACTAGGGGGTCCCCTGATCTGGGGGTGATGAGAGACTTTGCCACCCAGAGTGTGTGGGGCTCCCATGAGAATCGAAGCCCACAGCCAGCTGTGGGTCCAGCTTCGGAGGCGGAGCTCAGGTAGCAGCGGAAGGGATGGGGAGCGGCGCTGGATACAAACCCGCCGTTGCTTCCCACTCGCTGCCCATCTCCTGCTAAACCCCGGTTCTGGTCCGTGGTCAGGGAGTTGTAGACCATACATGTACCCACGTTTTAAAATTTTCTTCTCATATTTCCCTAACATTCTTAAAAATGTTAAACATAGCTAGGTTTTGGCAGTGTCCTTCCACCATAAAGGGAAGTTTTCACATTCTAAAGAAAGTATTATTTCAGTGCTAAATAGATACTTTCTCATAAGTCTATCTGAATCGGTCAATGTTTGGGGAATTTTATTTTTCTGTCTGACATTTTTCTGTAGAACCTCTTCAGAGATTCTTTTATTGAGTGAAGATATTGTGTCCTCAAGTTCTTTATCAACAGTCAATAGCCCTTAAAATGATGCATTTACATATGAAAAAAAATTCAACTTTGGATCTAACAATTTTCAAGAAGCCTTCCTTTATTTATAAATGCCCAAAGCCTGGAATCTACCATGGGTATGAAACAAAAGAAAGGTCTGTCAGAAGGGATATTGCTGGGAAGGATAATTTTGGGTGAAGTATTGATGTGTTAGAGGTAGGGGTCAAAGGAATTATTGGTTGTTTTTACAAGACTTGAATAGATGAAGAAAAGGGAAATGTTGTGAAGAGGTAAGTTTCCAGGCCGGGAGCAGGACGGCCCTCACCTGGGTCCGAGAGCCCTGGGGGCCGCTGTGGCTCTGCCCCTGCGGTCATTGTCGTGTGGGACAGAGTGACCCACAGGCCGCGAGACGGTTTCCACTTCGGGCTCATGTTTCCCATTCTAGGTCCTGGTGAAGATCCCGAGACCGCGAACACACCTGCCTAAGGGCACCAACACTACTCTCTGTCTCTTGAGTTCTCTTCTTTATGTTTGGCCTCTTGAAGGGGCCCAGATGTTGTGTTTTGTGGAGGTAGGGACGGAGCTTGGCGGTCCATACAGGGGTCTTGACACACATGCCCACACGGTCCATCAGGGGCTGGGAGGGGTCTGCAGTGAAGAGAGGAAGGAAGCTGCCATCAGGCATGGAATTGGATCTTTGAGGTCATTTTGAAGTTATTTAAACAAGATAGGAATGAAGAGCATAATGAATTTAACAGTTTGAATTATCACTTCAATATTTAGATATATGATGCATGGGCTTTTTATTTTTTTAATCTTTTATCCTGCATCACAAAATGTTAGAGGCAGGCCAATGGGAAAATACGAATGAAACACCTTTTTTACCTTCCAATTAGTTCTTGTGCATGTTCATTGTAATCGCCTCCAAGCCAGAGATTAATAAAATCAGAAAAAACTTCTAGAGTCAGAGAACTGGCACTGGAGAGGCACTGAGACTCTGCTCTGGATCTTAAGCACGAATCAACCAAATTTTATCCCTAACCATCTAGAAAGGTGGGGGCAGAGCCGAGATGAAAACACAGACAGCTCTGTATTTCTCTTTGACTTTCACCTTTTATTAATTGGGTTTTTACTTTATATCTCTCTTAGCAGGCTTCTTAATGCAAATAGCTCCTTTTTATTAATACAACTTATCAAAAGTTCAAAAAATCGATATCATGTGGCTACATATCGGAAAGTCAAGACTCAATAGCTTTTAGCACAGCTGCATTTTTAATTTTGAAAACAATGTTGTTTCTACTGAATCAGTGCTGGCATTTTTAAGGACTGCTAAATGGCGTTAGTCAGGTATTCCAATTAATATCTGTAGAAAACATAATCTAAAATTGAAACTATGATTTAATTTTATGTTTACATAACTATTAGAAATTCCAAGAAAGCATAAAAATATAAACAACTAAAACTTTATGTTCTGTTTAGTGAATAGCACACATATTCCAAACATTAGAAAAAAGTTAATGTAGCTCAATTTAAAAAAATTTAATGAATGAATTAAATATGTGCTAATATGTTATACTTGTTTTAAAATTGCTTAAATAATGACATTGCTCCAAAATGAAAAGTCTTTAAGAAATATAACTTACAGATTTAATATCTAGATGAAGTTATTACTGTGACTGACTTATGCAGTTCCACTGTGGATATCGTATTGCATATTTTCCATGCAAATATCTTCCAACTATTTAGCCATATCTGATTACTTCATTCAATTAATTAAAACTTTATGTCCACTCACATTCATTATTTATCAGACACCTATTTGAATTACAGTGACTAAGGGAGCACTGACATTTATTCTGGAAAATAATTCTGAATTCTGCTCAGTGAAGGTTAAGAGGTCATGGAAATAGAAAGGTTGCTTAAAAATGCATCATAATAAAAATGAAGAAAAAATTGTTTCCAGAACCGTTACACTAAGATACTCATGTGAAAATATGAAACTTTATTGTGCACATGAGTCCATTTACTTTCTTTCAGCACGTTATGCAAACTTTACTAATGAGATCAACCTATAACCTTGATATCCTTTTATATATGATCTCTTTTAATTCTTTTAAGAAGGAAAATAGTCCAGAAAAGAAGAATAAAAGATGTTCCCAGATTCAAGGAATTAAATAAGCTGTCAACAATATGAAATACTATTTTTATACTTTTATTCTTCTGAGTTTGTCAATATATCTAATAATTTGATCTTAGCCAATTGACTTTAATCTAAAAAAATGGAGATTTTCCCAATAATGTTGATGTGTTCTTTAATTAAACACTTTGCAGTTGTTTCAACGGGAGGAAGGATTTAGCAGTTGGGCAGAACCTTTGAAAATATTTTTGCCACTTTGAATCTGGACAAAAGACTATATAAATATAAACAGGACAGATAAAAGTTAGTCAATCACTATGTACTCCAATTGACAATATAGATTTCCTAGCTTTTTAAAGTGGAAAAGGAAATGGCAACCCATTCCGGTATTCTTGTCTAGAGAATCCTGTGGACAGAGGAGCCTGGTGAGCCTGGTGGGTCGCACAGAGTTGGACATGACTGAAGTGACTTAGCATGCATGCATGCATTGGAGAAGGAAATGGCAACCCATCCCAGTATTCTTGCCTGGAGAATCCCAGGGACGGGGGAGCCTGTTGGGCTGCCATCTATGGGGTTGCACAGAGTGGGACACGACTGAAGTGACTTAGTAGTGGCAGCAGCAGCTTTTTAACAGACCTGCAGATCAAATCAATTTNCCCAGTATTCTTGCCTGGAGAATCCCAGGGACGGGGGAGCCTGTTGGGCTGCCATCTATGGGGTTGCACAGAGTGGGACACGACTGAAGTGACTTAGTAGTGGCAGCAGCAGCTTTTTAACAGACCTGCAGATCAAATCAATTTAAACTCTTGGTTTGTGAGCAAAGCAGGAGCATTTATAGAGTGAAAAAAACAAGAAGGGTAACAGTGGACCTTGGGTTTGTCTGTCTGTGGAAGGAGACTGACTGGTTCCATTGACCAGGTGGTGGATATGGTGATGATTTTCCTTGCTGTGTTCAAAAGCAGAATCAGCCTGCTACCACACACGTTAGCAGTGGCTCTTGGGAATCAGAACAGAAACACAGTTCATGTAATTTCTTCTGGGTAAATGATTATCTAGAGATGAAGGTAAAAGTTCATCATAGCGTGTGTCTCCTGAAAAGTAATCCCACAGTCATGGACTCTCTCAGGAATCATTCCCAGGATGCCCATGTTTCAGTGCCCAGCCCAAAGGTAATGGAAACCTGAAGCAAGTGCCAGTCTAAGATGCAAAATGTGCTGAAGCCAGCAGAGTATTGTAGTGCTATGTCAGATTAAAGAGGGCCACAGCGGTGTGACATTTTCCTATCAGCCTTCTCCTTGAGTGTAGGCGTCCACGTGACTGCTTTGACCAATGGTGTGTGGTGGAAACATAGGTCCAGGATGAGCAGTTAAGAAGACTGGAACTCCCTTGGTCTTCTAGACCTCTGGGCTAGCATAAACTTTCCTTCTGGACAGGATGAATGGAGAAGCCTTGCGATTTGATGGGGAAGAAGAGGATTCTAGGGATTCCCTCTTAGATCAGTTGGTAAATACTCTGCCTGCAGTGCAGGAGACCCGGGTTCAATTCCTGGTCGGGGAGATCCCCTGGAGAAGGAAATGGCAGCCCATTTCAGTATTCTTGCCTGAAGAATCCCATGGAGAGAGGAGCCTGGTGGGCTACAGTGCTTGGGGTTGCAAGAGTTGGACATGGCTTAGCGACTAAACACCCCCCCATACCCCTGCCCCCTCACCGCCCGCCAAGAAGGTTCTAAAGGGGCCTGGGCTTTACTCTCCCTGATAAGGCATATGAATGAAAGACTCATATATGAGTGAAGCTATCCTGGATAACGAAAGCAAGGCAACCTTGAAGCTGAATGTCACTGANAGGGTCTCAGAAAGCCACGACTGAGCGACTGAACACATGAAGGTCAACAGGTCTGGAGCTTGGTAAGTTAGGTCAAGAGGTAGACAGAGGTTAGGTACCATAGGGGTCTTTAACTCAGGAACACTGATGAAAGTGATGAAAAATGAAAAGGACAATTTTCTCTTTTTCCATTTCTCTGTTTTGAGTTTCATCAAACTAGAATGTGGTTAACAAGTGTTGGCAAGGCAGTGACATGACCCAATTTATATGTTTTAAACAAAGCATTCTTATTACTCTATGAAAAATAGATTGTGTCTGTTTATCTGTCTGCCCTTTGAAATGTGAGGTATTTTTTGTTTTTTTTTTTCTTTTCCTGAAAGGGTCTCTAAGTTTATGGTCTTCTTCTTTAGCAGCTGGTACATTTCTTAAAACTTAGTAGATGCTCTGTACAATTTTTGGAATAAGTGAATGATTGAATAAATAAATAAATAAAATAGAACAAAATTATCTCTTAATAAGGAGTTGTCAATAGAGAGAAAGGTGTGCCAAGTGGTAAGGAAAATGTGTAGTGCCTTCTCTGGGTACAGCCAGTCTCAGGCGGTGATTACAGAGGCAGGGAGATTAGTCCAGTTACCAGGAGGCCTGTTCCTTGAATGCCTGCTAGCAATAACTAAAAAAGTGAGCAGCTGCTCACCTTTTCTCAGTTTTGGATTTCCTCCTGGGCATCAGTGTTGGGAGACACAAGTTAAATAAAATGGATGTATCATTTCATAATGTTAACCTTAATAACTATGGCTTTAACCAAAGACAACTCAATAAGCGATCAAATAGCTGGACCAGGATATTTTCTTTCTAGAAAACAGGCTCATTTATACATAAGTCATGTTCTCACCCTTCATGAACTCATTTCTGTTCGGTAGCATACATTCTTTCCAAACTACTTCCCAAAGTAGAAGTATTTGGATCACATACAGTTCTGCAGCTAATTGCAATGAATATTTTTTACTGAACTTATTATGTTTTATTAAAGCGTTAAGTGTGGATCATATGGATGAGACAGCCAGGAGTAGAATATGAGTAGACCACTTTGATACAGGTCCAAACATTTTATCTAGTAGTTTTGATCTTGACTTTTCTTTTTATTAGGGTTGAGAAATAAAGTGTTCTTTAATTTTGCCTCTTTTCTTTGTTAGTTCATTTTTCTCTTTCTGTTTCTTCTATATATTTTCAAATGGTGGATTATCTATTCTGTTATTCATGAATTTATTAATTCAGATCTTCCTTCTGACAGTCAACCTTGAGATTTGCCTCCTCCCATAACACTGATTTTCCCTATCATCATGATTTTTTCTGGAGGAAACCAATCATCTTGGTCTCTTATATCTTTTTATAACATTGTTTTTTAGACTAGGAGAATGCCGTGAAATGGGTAGTATAAAAATAATAGAAAGATAAGCAGTCAGCTGCTAGAAAAAGTAAAAATATGTTTGTTGAATGTCAGGTGAGTATTCAATCTGGTTAAAAGAACTATGAGTGTAGCATGGAGAGTGATGAATGCGCAAATACAAAAGAATTGCACAAGCGGAAGTCATGTGAACTGTGAAGATGCAGTTTACAAATTTTGAACCAAAAGAGGGTTCAGAGTTATTTTCTTTTTAATTATAAAAGAAAAACTGTCTACTGATACAGAGACGGGAGTAACAGTGCTCCATCCCAAGTCATGATATACCTGTCCATTTGTTCACAGTCTTCTCCATATCCTTTATTAAAATTAAAAGCTCTGATCCCTAGAGTTTTTGTATGTTCTTGGTCAAACTAATTTGGAGATTTTAAGATAGATTTGGGGCCTATGATGATTGTATCTTTCATTATCTATTATATTTTTGTATTGTTTAATGCTGATGTAGAAAAACCTTAATGTTTTCTGTTTTCTATTTCTAAAATAAATTTCAGTAATGTATACACACAGAGAGAGACATCATAGTCAGGCTACTTTATATCTCCATGTCTCAGTTTCCACATCTGTATCTCTAGTTCACCGGGCATCAGAGGTGATGCTAAATGATAGGTAGTCGACGTACTGAACTGTGACTGGCACTGTTTAACTGTAGAATATGTATTAGCCATTCTTATCATTATTGCTTTACTCTTATTGCTCAACGTACTATTTAGACCTAAACAAATTCTATTGTTGTTCTAAAAAATGACTTTATAAAATTAAAAATTTTGACAAGTTGTGTTTAAAGAACAAATCACCACATCCCAGTTAGCAAATTGCACCTTTGAGGTGCAATTTCAACTTTGATGTGTTATTTCAAGTACCTATTTAACCCAGAAATGTGATTCTCAATTCTCCATTTATTCTTGAGGTCATTCTAAGTTGTAGAAGTTAAGTGAGTTAAAATTCCTTCTTTTCATAAGAAGGAAATGGTCAAAATGGATTGAAATCCTTTCATCATTTGTAAAATTCATGGCTTATAAACTGGATAACATAATTTTGTAAAGGTTCGTTATACACTTAACTTTCACTTCCCTCCATTCTAATTCTCCACAAAGTGACAGAGGATGAGATGGTTGGATGGGACCACTGATTCAATGGACATGAGTTTGAACAGACTCTGGGAGATAGTGAAGGATAGGGAGGTCTGGAAGTGCTACAGTCCGTGGGGTTGCAGACTCAGACACGACTTGGCAACTGAACAACAGCAATGTGTTTGTACTAATTTTGAAGATACACTAATCATTTCTAAATGAAGTTAAGCCAATATATACCACTTATTATTGACAAGAAAGTAACTTTTTTCCCCTCCTTTTAGATTAGTATTGTTTCACAGGAGTTCCTATGTTAGTCATCTTAAAGCAAATATCATATTCTAAAATGCCTTCTGAAAAACATGTTTAACTGTGAAGATTTTTCTAAAAAACTGTACACATTTATTTATTTATTTATTTTTTGAGTATTTTCGTATCAGTGACCAGCACTTAAAACCTAGGACAAATTAGGTATGATACAAAAGAGTACTGAACAATTAGGAGCTAAAATCTCTATTATCTATATGCGAAGAAACTGTCTTGATCCTAAGAATGTGAGAAAGAACAAAACTAGAGGATTCTGGTGATATTTTTGTACCTGAAGTATAGCATAGAGTCTCTGTTAAAGACATACTAGAACACTCATTAAAACCGACATACTAGGGGAGGGATAGATTAGGATTGTGGGATTAACATGTACACAATCCCATATACAAAACAGATAATCAGCAAGGGCCTATTGTATAGAACAGGGAGCTCTACTCAGTATTCTGTAATAACCTATATAAGAAAAAGAATGGATACGTGTATAAGTCCAACTGAATCACTCTGCTCAATCTGAAACTAACACAACATTGTTAATCTATTAAACCCCAATATAAAGTAAACATTAGATTTATAAAATAAAGATAAATAGAAGACCAGCTTGATTGTGACTGTGCACTTTCTGAATCTCTGCAATCCCAGAGGGAAGTTCAGAAGTGCTGGGGATCAGGGTTGAAAAGGTGGGCAGCCGTGTAGCAGTGCGCACACTGAGAAGACTGCTGGGCATTCAGCATTCACGACACGCGATCCCCCACCCTCAGACCCTTCAACTCAAATGCATGACATGATACTTACTCAAATAAAATTCAGACTGAACAATTTTAATGGACAGGAAGGAATTATCCTCAGGGAAAACGTACTTTAAACTACAGAAACACAGTGAGTCCCCAATTGATATAATAACAGAGTATGACCTTCGCGTTAAGGTCAATACTATAGATATGGTGTGGCTAACAAAAACAAGTGTTATGTGCTATTCAACCTAAAGGCCTGTTTATAGTGTGAATACTCTCCATTCCAATATTAAAAAGTATAGCATGTACACTTGTGCTCTCTGAGAATGCTTTCTTTTTAGGTAATAAATGTATGACTGGACTTTGTCACCAGCCTTTTGAGAACTTAACATATTGAAATACTCAACAGTATAACATCTATTACAGTGAAAGTGGAAAAATGAAAGTGTTAGTCACATCTGACTCCATGGACCATAGGGTTCCAGGCGCCTGGTCCATGGGATTCTTCAAGCAAAATACTGGAGTGGGTAGCTGTTCCCCTCTCCAGGGATCTTCCTGACCTCGGGGTTGAACTCAGGCCTCCTGCATTGCAGGCAGATTCTTTACCATCTGAGTCTCCAGGGAAGCCCATCTGCCACAGTACCAGGGGGTAGTAAACCTAAGCATATACTCCTTAATTTGAATTGAGCTGTGTTTCATAAGTACATTTCCTGTGATAACTGCAGTAGGTAAAGGAAATTAAGGTGCATAACCAATGGAACCCCACTCCAGTGTTCTTGCCTGGATAACCCCAGGGACAAGGGAGCCCGGTGGGCTGCAGGCCACGGGGTCGCTAGGAGTCGGACGCGGCTGAGTGACTTAGCAGCAGCAGCAGCAGCGTACTTAGATGCAGGAGGCAGCGGCGCCCCACTCCAGCACTCTCGCCTGGAAAACCCCATGGATGGAGGAGCCCGGTGGGCTACAGTCCATGGGGTCGCGAAGAGTCAGGCATGATTGAACGACTTCACTTTCACTTTTCACTTTCATGCACTGGAGAAGGAAATGGCAACCCACTCCAGTGTTCTTGCCGGGAGAATCCCAGGGATGGGGGAGCCTGGTGGGCTGCCGTCTGTGAGGTCGCACAGTTGGACACGACTGATGCGACTTAGCAGCAGCAACCAGGCTAAAATAATCCCCCAATTCAAACACCTGTCTATTTATTTCTAGAAAATACAGTCAGCCAGACATTTTCTAATGAAAGTGTAATAGTGCTCAGAGACTACAGGCTATCCACAACAGAGCCTTTCCTAGTTTTTTACCAAAACAGATATTAATGGAATACAATAGTTACTAATGGGCTGCTGAACAACAGGACTGAAAGGAAGCTAGACTGGGGAGATACGTGCTAATTAGCAAGCTCTTCCAGGAGCTGCAGAGTGGAGTACCGGTGGCCCCAGGCATACATCTAAGCCACAGTGAAAGAGGATTCAGCTCTGAAAAAGGCCACACCTGGATTCCTGCCTCATGGAAGATTTCACGGTGCTTGATCAATTTATAATCAGAATGATATATGGCAAAAAAACCTTTCCATTTTGAAAAACTAAAGAGATTGTGAATGTTATTATTTTACAAGAATTTTACTTGAAAAACTAAACATATTTCCCAAGTGGAGAATAAAATGCAACCCTTCAGGAGAGTGAAAGGAGTTTTGGAGCATCTCAAACTCTAAATTTTAAGAAACAATTACAGACTCTCAGAGAAGAGTCAGCTAACTTCATATTTACACATGAAGTATGACCAGTGACTCCAACATCAATGTGAAGGTGATTTTACAATTTAGCTCAGGGTCCACGTTGCATGAAGTAGATGAATCGAACAATGGACAATGAATTTCAGGGACAGTTCAGTTTTCTTTCTGGTGGTGTAAATAACAGGTGGGCTCCCACTACAGATAGATATATTGTTGGAATGATAAAAGCAGTGAAGTAAAAAAGTCTTATCCTGCTTTAAGTATCTGAGCTTCAGAAGAAAGAGAAACTCAGTGGGGGAGATATCGAGTGGTGATAGGGACAGAAAAGAACTAAGCCCAGTGTCAGAAATAAAAGGAAGCCTCAAAGCGAAGGCACCTGTGTGACCGACGTTAACAGTCTCAGGGTGAAATGAATCAATCCAGCTTCCAATTTGTGACTAGGCTGTAGGAATGGATCTAGAAAAATCAAAGGGGATTGGTCAGGGGAGGCGGGAGGGAGAGCCTGCTGGGCAGCTGTTTGATCAAGCTCAGCTTTGCTCCATCAGATGAGAAAAATCAAACAGTTTTGCTATGTGGTGGTGGAACACTTATGGATTTTGATTCTGCTGGAATGCACACGTTAATTTTTGCTAGGCGTGGAGTGAGACAGACCATGTCACTTACATTTCTAATCTGTATTTAACAAACATTCAGCTTCATTCCTTTCATGGATCCGAAGAGCCAGAAACTCAGAATTCATAAGGTTTTGTAAGTAAAATCAAATAGTTGGAATCAAAGATATATTTGGTATGTTTGAAGATGCGTGTGCGTTTTAAAGCCTAAATAAGCCTGCATGAAACCATTTAATAGAAAAGCAAAATAAAACTCTTTTAATATAAGGTTTTATTAAAATTTACAATCCCCTTGTTCTTTCCTCAGGGAAAAATAATATTTCTGTATGAAATCTGCATGTCTATAAATCTCCTGAATCCAGTAAAAAGTTACTTTTCGGTAAATCTACAAGTAAACAATAAAACACATTTCCAAAGCTAATAGATAAATAGGTCAGGATAATTTCATGAATCATTCACAGGGTTATTAAAAATAACAGTGATACATTGTTAAGGAATTTCTTTTCATTATTTTCAGTAAGGTTTTTATTCAAAGATGCATATTCATGAAAGATAAAATAAAACCTCCTCTTTCAGACTTTCCTCAAGATACATGGACTGCTAAGTGTATAGAGGGCATATAGATTGAATGACCAAAAATTTTATGGTCATTTAAAGTCAAAGGTAAAAGGAAATAAAAAGAGAATAGGAGTTATTTTTGAACAAAGATATTCATTTTGATAATGTATCCATAGGCGAGATCGGGGATTCAGAATCTCTGCAGAACAATTACCTTGTGTTTATCAGCTGGTCTCTTCTTACATGATTAATGTGAAAATAGCTTACATTTCTTTAGCTACAATTAACCATTTCAGAAGGGATTACAGACAGGCAAAAGAAGACCATGAAAGGTGTATGTTTGCATATTATGCTGCTACTGCTAAGTCGCCTCAGTTGTGTCCGACTCTGTGTGACCCCATTGATGGCCGCCCACCAGGCTCCCCCATCCCTGGGATTCTCCAAGCAAGAACACTGGAGTGGGTTGCCATATCCTTCTCCAATGCATGAAAGTGAAAGTGAAGTCGTGTCCGACTCTTAGCGACCCCATGGACTGCAGCCCACCAGGCTCCTCCGTCCATTGGATTTTCCAGGCGAGAGTACTGGAGTGGGTGCCATCGCCTTCCCTGTTATAATATAATTGAACTTTATTGTTCAGTTAACTTAGTGGAAAAAATAATACTAATAATGGTGGTATTGCCACTGGGTAGTATTTGGGTAATAATTAATATATAAAAAAAACGCATCTGCAATCAAAACCCAGCTTTGCCACCGTCTAGTTGTATAATCTTGAGAAAGTCACTACCTGGGTGAGCTTCAGTTGCCTCATCTACTAAATAAGAATGTAAAATGTGAATGCAAAACCAAATGCAGCACTTCAGGCATCTGAAGCCCAAACTAATATTTAATTTTTATTAATGGCTTTAGGCTTCCCTGGTGGCTCAAACCATAACGAGTCTGCCTGCAATGTGGGAGGCCCAGGTTGGATCCCCAGGTCGAGAAGATCCCCTGGAGAAGGACATGGCAGCTCTCTCCAGTATTCTGGCCCGAGAATCCCATGGACAGAGGAGCCTGGCGGGCTACAGTCCATGGGTCACAGAGTCGGACACACGACTGAGCGGCTAACACACACAAGGACATTACTTTATGTGGTCACAATAATTGATTAGGAGTATATGCATATATTAATTAATTGAAGTACAATATAAGTTCTTCGGTATCACAGAATGCCACGTATTTTTTCTTCAACTTTCTTGTGCTCAGTCACTCAGTTATGTCTGCAACCCCATCGTAGCCCCACAGGCTCCTCTGCCAGAATTTTCCAGGCAAGAATACTGGAGCGGTTTGCCATTTCCTACTCTAGGAGATCTCCCTGACACAGGCATGGAAGCCACACCTCTGGTGTCTCCTGCATTGCCAGGCAGATTCTTCACCAGTGTGGCACCTGGGAAGTTCCAGCTCTTTTAGGACAATAGTAAGAGAGAACATGGCTCGATTTCTAGGTCAGGAAGATCCGCTGGAGAAGGAATGGCAAATACCGGGGTTCCGTGATGGCTCAGCAGTAAAGAATCTGCTTGCCAATGCAGGAGACGCTGGTCCCATTCCTTGGTTGGGTAGACCCCCTGGAGAAGGAAACGCAACTCACTCCAGGATTCTTGCCTGAGAAATTCCATGGATAGAGGAGCCTGGTGGGCTACAGTCCATTGGGCTGCAAAGAGATGGACACAGCTTATTGACTAAATAACAACAAATAGACAATATTAGAGAGAAGAAAAAGCTTATTTCATTTACTTGGATTTGTATTTACACAATTTTGTGGCTATATGAAGTGTTTAGAGTGTATATCAGTCTATGGAAAATGGTAGAGCTTTATTTAATTGATGAATGCCTTACTAATTTGAAGTGCTTCATTAGAAGAACTTTTGTAAATTATTTGCAAGAACAGCAGGATTGCTCATGCATAAACTTAATGAACTAACCAGAAAACAAATTGGTAAGATTATTAATGAGATGTTTATCCAAGAGTTCTTTAGTGACCTGTGGAGGCCTGGTGTGCTGCAGTCCATGGGGTCACAAAGAGTCGGACATGACTGAGCAACTGAACTGAAGTGAACAGGATCTTTCGAAGACTTTAGTGAATTTTCTCACATTCTTGTTTGTCTGCCCTTGCCGAGTGGCACATATAGGATGTAAAAAAAAATGTGGTCACCATTAGTAACATTTATAGTCATTCCCATTAAAATTAATATATTCAATAGCATGGTAAAAACCAGTACTAGTGAGGAAGATTATTTTTCTACTCACACTAGAATTATGTCAATCATATTTAACGGTTTAACTAATCTGATTTTTTAAAATTATCATCATATGATTTCCAAAGTGAATGTTGTGACATTAAATTTTTATTCAAAAATGCGTGTTAAGCATGTATCCTGTATTTGACACTTTGCCAAAACTTTGCAGCACAAAAATGAGTAGAACATTCTTTTCCTCCCCGTCAAATAGAGAGGACAGACAAGGAATCACAAATGAGGATACAGACCACTGTCATCCTGGAAAATTTGTTTTTGACAATGTATGCATTGTCTAATGATTTGCTCATCAAAAGCAATTTCTATGTAAGAAATTAAAGAAAAGCATGAGTTAAAACATGTTTTTCACCAGATGCACAGTGAATCTCGACCTCTTTACCATGACAAAATACTGTTTTTTAAGGATTAGATTTCATCTTTATAATTTTTGTGAGCCTAACAGTGTAGAAGTTACAACCAGTTCATTGAAATTTACATGACACATGAAATACCTTTGCAGTTCTGGGCTAAGTTTCCATTCCCAGGATAAACTCAGATGGTGCAGTTCATGTGCATCTTTAAAAGTAAATGTAATTTGAAGTTATAACATACTTACAGAAGAGGGCACAGATCATAAGTTTTTATTTAGGTCAATGCATCATTTCAAAGTAAGCACCGTTTAACCATTTCCCCGGCCAACACATAGACTATTATCAAGTTGAAGCCTCTCTCATGCCCTTTTCTGGTCTCTACTCCCACCATCTTATTGGGGGTAATGATATTTTAACACAAACTGCCTTTGCTCATGTTTCTGAGAGTTACCATTATTGAGTTTAGCAGTAAATTGTTCATCTCCTTTCCTACAGAATAACTGGTGATATGAACATGTCCCGATATATTTATTCATTCTACTGTTATTTGATATTTGTATGATAGAGTTTGGGCTTATTATGAACAATGCTTCTTGGGATATTGTTGTATATGACTTTCAAAGGCATTTCTCTTGGATATATATTCAAAAGTGGAAACGCTTTTCTGTAGGATTTATATGCCAAGTATATGCAATGAACATATTCTTTTGGCTTGTCTTTCACTATTTAAATATCACATTTTATAAACATGATGTCTATCCTTTTAAATTAAACTTCATGTTAAATGAATAGGCTTTCTTAAAGAGCATTTCCAGTTTTATAGAAAAGGTGAGCAGAAAGCACGGTGAGTTCCCATTCACGATCTAATTTAATTCCGTTCACTTTGGCAATGCATTTCTTCATCTTTAAAGTTCATGTGTTCTATTCAAAAAATAGCAAATTCAGATTATATCTAGCTATATCAAGAACATTTTGTTCTATTGTTTGCATCTGGGTTTACAATCCACATAAAATTTTCAACACTATACATTCCCCATTGATCTGCATGGTCAATATTGCCATCAGTCAAGCATCACATATGCATATCTATTTCTGAAATCTATTCTCAGTCATTTAACAATTCATCAGCCTTTGCACTATTGCACTGTTTTAATTACTTGTATTTTAGTAAGCCTTGGTGCACAATTGTTATACACCTCTATTTTGTTCTTATTTTATTTAGATTGCTTCTTGGTTCTTAAGACCTCTCTACCTTGTTTTGTGAGGCGACATTCTCCTTGCTCTCCCTTGCCCCTTTCTGAAATTGATAAAAGCAAAGAAAACATAGATAACTTGATGCACAGAGCATAATGAAATACATTTATACCATCATATTTCCTGCCTCCCCTATGGAGAGTTACCCTTATTTGTTTACTTATCTCTCTCATTTATTACTTTTTAAAATTTATTAATAGGTTTTTTACTTTACCGTCTGCCATGATCATTGTAGAAAACCTTCCATGTTAGGTTTTGAGCTGTTTCTCCCTTAAACTCACACGCTGAAGTTCAGTCCCCCCGGTATCTCAGAATGTGATCTTATTTGAAAAGAGTGTCAGTGTAAATCTGACTGGTTGAGATGAAGCCCTACAAGAGTAGACGCTCCCATGTGTAAACAGATGTGAACGTGAAGACAGAGATCAAGGTGATACGTCTATAATCCAAGCACTTACAGAAATGGATAGCAACCCCCCAGAAGCTGGCTGAGCGCTGCAGGATCCAGTCTTCCTCACAGTCTCAGAAGGAAGCAATGCAGCCAGCACTGTGGCTCAGATTTCTGGCCTCCAGAACTGTGAAAAAATAAGTTTCTGTCGTTCAAACTTCCTAGTCTATGGCACGATGTTAAGCAAGACCTCACAGGCTGAAGCTCTGTGCAAGACGGACACGTGCAGTACTGGATTCTCAGTTCGTGTCCCCTTCCTAGCAGTCAGTTCTGTGTTTTCATTGTCCATTGACATTGCTACCAATGAGAGCCTGACCTCACCTTACTTTCTGAAAGATTAATTCAAAGATTTTTGGCAAAATGCCCTTTTTCAAAATGTGTGCTTTTCCAAAAAGAAAAAGTGAAAGTGTTAGTAATGCAGTCACGTATTCATGTCCAACTCTTTGCGGCTCGATGGACTGTGGCCCACCAGGCTCCTCCGTCCATGGGATTCTCCAGGCAAGAATACTGGGTGGGTTGCCATTCCCCTCTCCAGAGTCTCTTCCTGACCCAGGAACCGAACCTGGGTCTCCCACATTGCAGGCAGATTCTTTACCATCTGAGCCACCAGGGAAGCTGCTTTTTTCCAAACTAGGTCATAAATGTGGTGGTGGTTTAGTCTCTAAATCGTGTCCGACTCTTTGCAACCCCACCGGGCTCCTCTGTCCATGGAATTCTCCAAGCAAGAATACTGGAGTGAGTTGCCATTTCCTTTTCCAGGGGATCTTCCTGACCCAGGGATCAAACTTGCACTTCCTGCAATGCAGGAGGATTCTTTACTTCTGAGCCACCAGGAGAGCCCAGATTATAAATGCTGCCCACCAGTGACCTGTGTTTCTCCTCATTGTTTCACTTCCTTCCTTAGATAATTTATGATTCTATGACTATAACAAAAACAATCATGATTCTAATAAAACTGTTAGCAACGCGTTTATCAATACTCAGTGTGTTGCACCTGTATGGCAAATACTCAGTCATGGAAAAAAATCAGAAAGCTGTTTTGTTCCTTCCAGCATGAGAACATCCAAATGCTGCCAATCTACATACAACACAGGGGATCAAAAATATAGAGAAGAGAAACAGTATTAAGAGCCCAAATATATATATAATTTTACTAACTAAAAGTAAATATTTTTTAAACACACAGATATCCATGTTAGAATTTTAATTAAAAAATCTCACTCCTACTGTCTCTACAAATAATACGCCTACACCTAAATTAGACACCTTAATTAAAGAGTAGAAAAGAAAATATCAACCAAATAATAAAACTGAACCAAGTACATAAACGTTGCATGTGAAGTTGCTTCAGGTATATCTGGCTCTTTGTATCCCTGTGGACTGTAGCCTGCCAGCTCCTCTAACCATGGGATTCTCCAAGCAAGAATACTGGAGTGGGTTGCCATTTCTTTTCCCAAGGGATTTCCTGACCCAGGGGTTGAACTGGCGTCTCCTGCATTGCAGGCAGAATCTTTACCAGCTGAACTACAAGAGAAGCCCAAGAACCCTGGAGTGGATAGCCTATCCCTTCTCTAGGGGATCTTCCTGACCTGAGAATCGAACTGGGGTCTCCTGCATTGCAGCCAGATTTTTTACCAGCCAGGCACCAGGATCATGGTGACATGGCAGGCTCCTGAGCATCCCTCTCCCCACAGACACTACAGTTAATACAACTACACATGGAGTAATTCCTTCTAGAAGAAATCCAGAAACTGGCTGAGTGACTACTACCAGTGACCCTAGGACCAGTGAGAAAATACCCACATCAAACACTTAGCAAACTCTACGATGTACTCTCACCACAAAGCTCCCTCCTCTCACAGCTCATCCATTGTCAACTGAAGAAAAGCTGACAGCCTGAAAGTTCCAAGTTCTGTTTTCCTTGGAGACCTTGCTGAGGACTGTGGCCCAGGAGNAAGGGACTCTCAAAAGTCTTCTTTAGCACCACAATGAGAAAGCCTCAATTCTTCAGTGCTCAGACTTCTTTCAGGTCCAATTCTCACATCTGAACATGACTCCTGGAAAAATCATAGCTTTGACTATATGGAAATTTGTCAGCAAAGTGGTTTGGATAAATATCTAGAAATGGCATTGTTAGATCATAAGGTATCCTGAAATAAACTTTTTGAAAAACTTTCTTTCTGTTTTCCACAGTTGATGAATAGTATTCTATTTCATGGAAAATTACCACATCTTCTTTAATCCATTCATCTATTGATGAACACGTAGTTTGTTTCCATATTTTGGCTATTGCAGAAAATGCTGCAATGAACACAGAGGTGCATATGTTTTTTCTGAGTTAGTGTTTTTGTATTATTTTGATAAATTCCAAGACATGGAACTGCTAAATAATGTGGTAGCTCTAGTTTTCAGTTTTAAAGAATTCCATACTGTTTTCCATATTGGCTGCACCAATTTACATTTCCACCAACAGTGCAGGAGGGTTTCTTTTTCTCCATATCCTCTCCAAGGCTTGCTATTGTTTGTATTTTAAGAAGGGTGTCCAAACAAGTGATATTTAATTGTGATTTTGATTCATATTTCCCTGATGATTATTGAAGGTGAGCAGCTTTTCATATACTTGTTAGCCACTTGCTTGGCCATTCTTAGGAAAATGTTTATTCAAATCTGTTGCTCATTTTTACTCCAGTTATTTATTATTGTGTTATTGAGCGGTAAGAATTCCTTATATATTTTAGGCATTGATCCTTCTTCAGATTCATAGTTTGCAAATATTTTCTCCGTTTCATAGTTTGTCTTTTGATTATTTCTTTTGTATGCAGGTGCTTCCCTGGTGGCTCAGATGGTAAAGCATCTGCCTGCAATGTGGGAGACCTGGGTTCGATTCCTGGGTTGGGAAGTTCCCCTGCAGCAGGAAATGGCAATCCAGTCTTGCCTGGAAAATCCCATGGATGGAGGAGCCTGATAGGCTGCAGTCCACGGGGTCGCAAAGAGTCGGACACGACTGGGCAACTTCACTTTGTATGTAGAAGATTTTTATTTGATGAAGTCCCACTTGTTTATTTTTGGTTTTGCTGTCTTTACTTTTGGGGTTATATCCAGATATTTTTTAAGGCTAATATCAAGCAGCTTTATAGTTATATTTTCTTCTAAGAGTTGTACAGTTTCAGTCTTTACTTTTAGTTTTTAATCACTTTTGAATTGACTTTTATGTATGGCATATATTAAAGATCCACAATTCTCCCCCCCCCTACCTTTTCTCTTCTTTGTCTTCTCCTTCTCTTCCACGTCATTTTTTGGCATGTGGATATCAAGTTTTCCCGACATGATTTATTGAACAGGCTGTCTTTTCCCCATTGTGTATACTTGGTGTCCTTTCAAAAATTAGTTAATAGCATATCTATGGGGATACTTCCTTTTCAAATCTCCTTTGCAGGTAGGTATGACTAAGTTCTGTTTGGGGCTATGAGAGAAAGTTGTGTATGTGATTCCTGACTCAAGCTTATGAGTAGAATTGTGTCAAACCTTCCCCTCTTAATTCCTTTTGATTAACTTAAATGCATAAGAGATGTTGTAAGTCATCAGGCATATATTAGACCATGGCATATGGAATCCAAGCCTTGAGGATAACTTGGGCAAAAGGATAAACAATAAAAAAGCTTGGCATATTTGTTTTGAATCTGGAACTTAAGAAATCACATTTGTATCTAAGTTAAATATACACTTATAAATGATTTTATTTACTTTTATTGGAATATAATTGCTTTACAACGCTGCGTTAGTTTCTACTGTTCAACAAAGTGAATCAGATATATGTGGTATATGTATATCCCCTCGCTCTTGAACCTGCCTCTCATCCCCTATCCCCTGCCTCTAGGTCATCCCAGAGCTCTGAGCTGAACTCCCTGGGCTATAGGGCAGCTTCACACTAATTATCTGTTCTAGACGTGATAATGTCTATATGTCAATGCTACTTTTCCAATTTGTTTCCTTAGAGTCCAAAAGAGAGTGGATTCTCAANCCCTATACCCCGCCTCTAGGTCATCCCAGAGCTCTGAGCTGAACTCCCTGGGCTATAGGGCAGCTTCACACTAGTTATCTGTTCTAGACGTGATAATGTCTATATGTCAATGCTACTTTTCCAATTTGTTTCCTTAGAGTCCAAAAGAGAGTGGATTCTCAATATCACATTGACAGCATCATTAGGTAGTTACTTGAGAGAGAAAAGCTCTATATCTTGCTTATAAACAAATATTTCTCCTAAAGCAACTAAACCTGTATACAAAAGATAATTTATATTTATTTAATTTTATCTTTTACGACAACTTTAAAGCCATTTAAAAATACATATTTATGTTGCTGTTTAGTTGCCCAGTCGTGTCTGACTCTTTGCAACCCCATGGAAGGCAGCACGTCAGGACTTCCCGTCCCTCACCGTCTCCTGAAGTTTGCCCAAGTTCGTATTCATTGCATTGGTGATGCCATCTAGCTGTCTCATCCTCTGATACCCTCTTTTCCTCCTGCCCTCAATCTTTCCCAGCGTCAGGGACTTTTCCAAAGAACTGGCTGTTCCCATCAGATGACCAAAATACTGGAGCTTCAGCATCAATCCTTCCAAATATATATTTAACTTAGATACAAATATAATTCCTTAAGTCCCAGATTCAAGACAATTAAGACAAAGATTTTTACTGTTTAACTATGACATATAGTCAGTTACAATGATTCCATCAAGGTATTACTGATAATATATCTAAAGTGAATATGTTCATTAAAATTAATTAATTAATTAAAAATAAAAGTTATACCATTAATACATGTTCTTTGAAAATTATATTCATTTCATCTTTTTAATTTTAATGTATATTTTATACCTTTCATTCACAAAAAGGTAGTGTGTATTATATACTCTATTAATAAGTTGCAGTTGCTTTTAAAAATAACTCTTTGGTTGAGTGTGTTTTCAGCCCATGCCAAAATTTAAGTGCTAACACTTCAGTGGTGAGCAAGAGAGCAGGGACGCGAGAGAGAGGATGACTTTAGAATGAAGCAGAAAGGAAAGAGCAAATATTTAACTTAATGCAGCACTGAGCTGATCACAGCTGCAGGAGCACGTTACGTAGTGCTTGGGTTCGCAGGGAGTCTTCAGAGAGGCAAAAGGAACCACGGCATCTCCAAACAGTTGACTAAAGAAGAGCAAAGGAGATCATTTGTATGTGTCCCATTTTCCTCTAAAGAAAGCTGCTTTATCAGTCATCCACCACGCTCCTCTTCCAGGTGGTGCTACCCAGCTCCTTAACGTGCATGGGCTCAGGCCTGTCTGACGCTTTGCAACCCCATGGATGGTAGCCTCTGGCCATAGCATTTCCCAGGCAAGAACATTGGAGCAGTATGTCATTTCCTACTCCAGGGGGTCGTCCCAACTCAGGGATGCAGCCCGCGTCTCCTGCATCTCCTGTCCTGGCAGGTGGGTTCTTTACCTGTGTCACCTGGGAAGCCCGCCCAATTTCTTAGAAGAACACTTGTTCCGGAGTGAAGGACAGCTCATGGGGAAAGGGAGGAGCCAGCAGGGATGACTCTGGTCCCTGAGCAGTCCCTTGAGAGGCTGGCATCTTAGCAACAGCAGAGGTCAGGCCCAGGGTGTGAGGAGCTGAGAAGGTGGGCGGGATGCTGTGTGTTAGTATCTGCGAATGTCCTGAGGGGCTTAACACGGTAGATAACACAGATGCTTCCCTTTCCTTCAGGAAGCTGGCCACAGAGCTCTTTGGAGCCTTTCTTGAAAGATCTTGTGGCTTTTAAGAAAGCGTTTAGTACTTAGCAATCTTCCTGGAGTGCCCGGTGTCACATTAAGCAGAGCACATTTGAAGAGACAAAGTACACAACTGAAAAACAGCCTGGAGACCAGTTCGGTGGGAAGGGACATTAGAGAGAGCTGAAGTCCCAGCGGAAAACAGATGTTAGTAGTTTCTTTTAAGGGCTCTGTATAGTTTTCTTTCTTTCTTTTTTTTAATAAGTAATCATTGGATGGCTTTAAGGTGAAGGGTATTTTTAACCTAAAATATCTGAAAAGGATTGACTCCCACTACAGAAGCCTGAAATTTGCAGCCTAGAGAGTGAAAAACGGCTGAGAACCCTGAGCGTCCAGGGCAGCACTCTCCTGGCTGTNGGCAAGAATACTGGAGTGGGTTGCCATTTCCTTCTCCAGGGGATCTTCTGACCCAGGGATCAAACCCGAGTCTCTTGCGTTACCTGTACTGGCAGGCAGATTCTTTACCCATTGTGCCACCTGGGAACCCCCGAAGAGGTAGTTGCATGGAGGAAAAGCCAGGGCACCTGGGAATGAAGGGGTTACAGCAATAGTGGGGAGCATGCCTAGGACAGCTAGGAGTGCAAGAGCAAAGAGGCAAGGAGAAAAAAGATGCTCCCATAATTTACATGTGTATATCCCAGTAGCTGTTTTAGAAAAAAGCAAGTAAAGAAATTGTGTTGTTTGTTAAAATGATTTTTGACCTTGGGGCTATGTTCCTTCAACTACATTATTCTTCCAGGACTGGACCTTATGGGTCTGGGTTTAATGATAACACAAGAATAGTATAGTAATGAATACACAAAGGATGGGGTTACCCAAGAATTTTATCACCAGGAATAAAAGCAAAATGGGCAGTGAGAAGAAATACATCAGCATATAAGGAACTTGTTACCGTAGTTAAGTGTATTAGACAAGATCAATAAATTTTCCTTGCAACTTACCCAGGGGCTTGGTTCCTTCCTGTGCCTCGACTTGTCGGCGTTTAGACCGGGTTGCAGAAAGCAGAGCAGACCTTGGCTGGCTGGGAAATGGCAGAGACCTTACAGACTGATCTTTCTTGAAACTCAAGTGATATAAAAAGAACTTTTTTGTTGTTTNGGGGCTTGGTTCCTTCCTGTGCCTCGACTTGTCGGCGTTTAGACCGGGTTGCAGAAAGCAGAGCAGACCTTGGCTGGCTGGGAAATGGCAGAGACCTTACAGACTGATCTTTCTTGAAACTCAAGTGATATAAAAAGAACTTTTTTGTTGTTTGTTTACTTATCAGAACAAATTTTATTTGCATCAAGTAGTTTAGGATGATTTATTAACTTGAACACGCAGACTTCTATTGCATAGGATGTTTCGATTAAAAAAAATTTTTTTTTCTTATTTTTGCTTTTTAAAATACAACCAGTTTATCTTCTAAAGTGACTTTGTTTCAGCCTGAGGGTGTGAGCCTTTGGATGTTTGGGTGAGGGGGCGCAGCTCTGTTACTGCAGGTCCCTCTNGGGGGTGGGGGTGGGAGGGCGCTGCTGCTGCTGTTTGGCCGCTCAGTCGCGTCCGACTCTTTGTGACTCGGGGACGGCAGCAGGCCGGGCCGCCCTGTCCCTCGCCATCTCTTGGAGTTTACTCACACTCACGTCCATTGCGCTGGCGATGCCATCCAAGCATCTCATCCTCTGTTCCCCTTCTCCTCCCGCCCGCAGTCTCTCCCAGTATCGGGCTCTTTTTGACTCTCCGCATAAGAAGGGCATGTTCGGGTGGCTGTGAGCCCCACATCCACGGGGATTTGGTCGACCTCAGCGAGGGACTTTCTGATCTGAGGAAGGGAAGATGGGCTGGGCTGCGTGAGAGCGATTATCTGGGCTGGTCCCCACGGCACAGTCACGGAGAGAAGCCGGAGCCGCAGCGGCCGTGCCGAGACATTGAAGAGCTGGAGGAGACTGTCATAAAGCCTGGGGTGGGAGCGGAGTCCAGAAGCCAGAGGAGACAGCAGATTCAGCTTCTGAAGAGCAGCAGGGCCCCTCCTCGGGGCCCGAAGCAGTGGGCACTGCCCCCGCCCACCCCTCTGAGCGGCCTCTGCTCCCAGCCAGGGCTGGGGTGGCCCAGGCCTCCATNATTCCAGTGTTCTTGCCTGGAGAATCCCTTGGATAGAGGAGCCTGGCGGGCTATAGTCCACAAGGTCGCATAGAGTCAGACACAACTGAGCGACTTCACTTTCTTTCTTTCTTCTTTCTTGCTCCATTATGGGTTCAAATCCCCTAGTATTGTGGTCCCCAATCTTTTTGGCACTGGGGACCAGTTTTGTGGAAAACAATTTTTCCATGAATGGGTGGCAGGTAGCGGTGCTGGTTTTGAGATGATTCAAATGCATTACATTTATTCTGTACTTTGTTTTATTGTTATTACATCAACTCCACCTCAGACCATCACACGTTAGATCCTAGAGGTTGGGGACCCCTGCCCAAGGACCCCTATTGGCAATCTTCCTATGTCCTAAATCATTTGCATATATTTACATATAATAGATAATTTTATGGGCTATGGCTTGGGATGAATCAACTAAAGCCACCTATTATTTTAGAAAAAGAAAGTCATACAGAGCAATGGTTTAATTAAATTAAAATTTTCAATGTGTTAAGGAAAATTAAGTCTGAAACTTTCTGTACTCAAATGAGTTTTAGGCTGTTTTAATTGTGTGATTATTTCTATGGGTAATATTTTTAAAAACTGATGATGCCTTTGAAACAACCACTTGATAGTATCTCAGAGAAATTCATCTGAAGGATGACACATATTAACAGAAAAAAAAAATAGAAACAATATCTATATTATACATCTGCAGTTCTACAGAGCACAGCACAGTGATTAAATGGTATTTCATGATCTGGTAAATTTTGTCCATATTTATAAGAAAACTTAGATAAGTTAAGCATGACTCTCTTTTAGATACACGAGAATAAACATCATCTCACCAGCTCTCTGAAGATATCATATAATATAGCTATAGATCTGTGGAATCACTCTATGAATGTAGAATAATGGTCTTTGATGTTTTATACTTTTGGTTAAAATCCCATTTTTATGGTTCAAGAAATGTGTTTTGACCCATGCACTCTATGTACTGATTTATCTACTTCCTATCTAGTGAACCTAAAATGGTTTTAAAAGAGTTCTGAAGATGCCAGTGAACATCTGAAAGTATTTTATGATACCGACAATAAAAAAAAAAAGAANATCACACAGGCTGGACCTCAGTGCAGAACGACCGCAGCACACAGCCCGGAACTCAGCGCAAGGTGACCGCGGCACACAGCATGGACCTCATCGCAAGACAAACACGGCTCACAGCCCAGACCTCGGTGCAGGCGACTGTGGCACACAGCCCATATCATGGCACAGGCCGAGCACAGCACACAGCCTGGACCTCAGCGTAGGTCAGCTGCGGCACACAGCCGGGATCTCAGCCCAGGGCAACCGTGGCACACAGAACGGACCTCGGTGTAGGCCGACCATGGCACACAGGGAGGAAATTGGTGCAAGGCCACTGGGGCACACAGTCCAGAACTCGGCACAGGCGGACCACGGCACACAGCCCAGACCTCGGCACAGTGTGACCGCAGCACACAGCCCGACCTCAGTGCAGGGTGACCGTGGCACACAGCAGGACNCTCTTATTCGTTGCTGAGATTTCATTCACTCCGTCTTGACAGGTCTCTGAACTCAGTGCAGTACTGTTATGTGAAGTAGATTTTATCTCATTTAAAACTAATGTATACTCCAAAATAATACAGTATTATAAATCAACTATATTTCAATTGAGAAATTAATATAAGTAAAGTTGTTCACTCACATACACACATGGAGACAAGGCAAGGGGTTCTTCAGCAGGAATTACAGTGTTCACTATAGAAGTAAATGGTGGCTTTTTGAGTCCATTCTCTGTTTTCTAAAAAAAAATAATGTTTAGTGCTTAATCAAAGAAGCTTTTCTTCCAAAAATGCAGTTTTTAAAAAATTAAAATAAATGGATGGAATGTTTACGTCTTCTCACAATTAATGTGTTAAATCCTAATTTCCAGTGTGATAGTAGCTGGAGGTGGAATCTTTGGGAAGTGATTAGGTTACGAGGGTGGAAACTATGAGTAAAATGGATGCCCTTCTAAAAGAGGCTTCAGAGAACTCTCTCGCGCCTTCCACCAAGTGCCGCCGCAGAGAGAGACAGCTGTCTGTGAACCGAGAAGTGGGCGCTCACCAGACCCCACCTGCTGGGGCTTTGACCTTGAGCTTAGCCTAAGGAACCGTGAGAAACGATTTTCCATGGTTTATGAAGCCCCCCAGGCTGCAGTAATTTTGTCACATGAAGTAAGAGAAAGATATCATTAATAGGCTTAGGAATTCAAAGACTAATTTTCCTCAAGAACATTGAGGAAGTAGTTGTTTTTCAGCTTTTTCATAATGTTCTGAGATTTTTCTTTTTCTAATATGCTGTAGAGAGGTATGAAGACGGTAAAAACCCTGTCTATTATCTGTTTCTCCAAACATAGAGTAAACTTGGTAAACTGCCAATCCAAACTGTTGACTACCTCCCAAAACCATCCCGTTACTACTTTCTTCAGAGATTCTTCAGACAGAGAAACCTGCCTTCTAGCTACCTAAGGACTATTAGAGTGATAGCTAATGATCTTAGACTATAAATTCAGAAATACAGTCGTTACCCTCATCTCTCCTAGAAAGAAAACATTAAGGGAAGAATAGCTAATAAAAAATATGTAGAATATGTAATTGCTTGCCTTTTTAAAAATCTGGGATATTACTAAGTGGTACTATAGAAAGGCATGTGTACTTGTATTTGAAATAGTGATGCATAAAATAAAGCCAGATTTTAAAAATACTCTGTAAGTTTTAAAAAAATTCTTGGTATTTAATAGTCATATTACAAACTACATCTTTATGAAGGATATTCAAAATCAGCTCCACAATGTTTTTAATATACATAAATTCTATTGGTAAAGGCAATAACCTTATACCAGGAATCAGTATTGGAAGTGCTTCTAGATTATCTATTATAAATGAATTACATTAAAACAAGCCATGTGCAATTTATTTTTAGTTCTGATGTATATATACAGCATCTGAATGCACATATTTCTTTTATGCAGTTTAATCAAATTCATGTATTTACAATTTTTAATCAAGATTTTAACTTCAGCAAAAAGCAAATGATATCATATAATATATGCTAAACATGTAGATATATAGTCCATAAAATTACCACAAAACTATAAAATATTACCTCCAAGTGTGTGTATTTGAATTAAAATGCAATGAATTGATTTGCATGCATTAAAATAGATTAGCTTTGTATTATGAAGCAAGCATTTTGCAAATATTCAGTCCCCTTCTAATTTTGGATTCCTTAATTTTATAAGGAAGAAACATCATCTCAGCAAATCAAAGTGTGTGATTTATCAACATTTTCAGAATTATATACCAGTTGAGTTGAGATTACCATCATTGTCATCTTATTCAAACCCACAATTCTCTTTCATATATGAGTGGTGAGTTCTATTTCTGGAAAGTGAGGGAATATTAATTTAGGAGTTGATATTATACAGGAAAATATCCCAAACATGATAGTTTTAATATCTGTATTCCATGATTATATTTCTGTTTGAGCAATATCATGTTTCAATTTAATAGTTTCTGGAGTACCTTCTCTGTGCACAGGTGTGTTCAGTATTTGGTGAAGCAAAAATAGCTGAGTTAGGTGCTTCCCACAGAGAATCTTCCACCTTAGAAGAGAGCCACGCATGCTTTTGGAATAGCCGTAATTACAGGTCTACCACGCAGCCTGTCTAAAGCGAAGTGGGAATCCATTGTGAAGGATGCTGGAGAAAGGTGATTAATGGTAACTCAGGATGTGAAATGAAACTTGAATATCTTGATGCTTTTTCAGCAATCCTTATTTATTATCAGTAAATTTAAGTGTAGGTTGCTTTTTTCAGAAATCTACAATCTGTGGAATAAAATACAAACAGCAAAAAGAAAAATTGGAACATATGAAGTGGTGATTAGTTTTCTGAACTCCTCTGAACATGTAACTTTTGCAAATTTTATAGTAACTAATTCATGATTAAGAGGTTAGGCTATTATTCCCACAGTATGTTATTCTTGATTTCCTCCCTCTCTCTGCTACTTTTATTTGATTGTAGAACTAAGTTGACTTGTCCTTAGTTCTTTTAAAATAAAAGTATTACTTACACAATTCTCAGCAATTTAAATCTTGTATCTTATTTTATACAGTTTTGAGATGATTATCTCAACATATTGCTCAAATATTTATTTTATCATTTCCTCAAATATGATTTTAAACCTGCCAAATGTACCCTGAAATTGGATTTCAAATTCTAATTAAACTGAGATAAACATATGTGACCTTGAAAACCCCAATGCAGAAAGAAGTCATGTTTCTTTCTTTTTACTTTAATTTAGAAGCAGTATTCAACATGTCTGAATTTATATTTGTCTAATAGATTTTCATTATTGCTCAAAGTACCATAACATCACTTATAGCAATTATTTTTCTACAGGTATTTCTATATGCTATTCAACCAAAAAATGCAATTATTTTCATTAATTTGATTTTGTTTTTAATATGCTGGCAGAGCAGAGTATACCTTGTTAAATAAGCAAATACAGTTGTGAATAATATAATTACATTGTAGCTATAAATATAAATATTTAATTAGACATATTTGCATTTAAGGATTAGAAGATGTATAGTCATGGAGAGGTTTGGAATGTGTTTTATCATTTTGTTACTACCAAATGACTTTATAAGCCTCTCCTAAGAGGAAGGCTGGATGTTTATCTTTTTGATGTCTTTATTCTTAGAGCTATCTTTATGGATAATTAAGATATTAAGTTTCAAAGACTAGTACTCAGTGTGTTTATCAGTCAGAGTCTCAGTTGGAAGCAGACAGCAAGATAAAATGAGGATAATTGAAGGAAGATTTTATAAATGGACCAAATATGAAGAAGGCCAGATACAAAGGAAATGCATGAAATGGTCGGCGCTCCCAGGCTAGTAAGAGTGGTTGTCATCAGCCTTGCCCCTTTTTAATGATCATGCTGCTGCTGCTGAGTGCTTCAGTCGTGTCCAACTCTTTGCGACCCCGTGGACTGTAGCTCACCAGGCTCCTCTGTCCATGGGATTTCCCAGGCAAGAATATGGGAGTGGGTAGCCTATCCCTTCCGCAGTGGATCTTCCTGACCCAGGGTTGAACCTGGGTCTCCTGCACTGCAGGTACATTCTCCATCTCTGAGCCACCAGGGAAGCCCTTCATGAGCATGGGGAGAAAGCATTTCTGGAAGTTAGAAAGGAAATTTCTTCTGGAGAGAGCTGCCTTGGAAAGAGAAGTTTCATTTGGGTGAGGGGCATAGAGAAACCTCAAATAAAGGAGCAAGGAAATCAACGTCCAATGTCTTTACCCATGAATCTGAAAAAGTTTTCCTATTAACTAAATCCAACCAGAATCCTGAGCACATGGCTGTCCCTTAATATCATCTATACAAGTTCTTCAGAGACTCAAGTGCACAGTGGATATGAGAGGCAAATAGAAGATATCAAACACAAGAGATGTCAGGAGGTGGTCAAACATCCGGGTCAAGTGATTCACAGATAGTTCATGGACCTTTGACATAATCCAAGTAAGTTAAGATTTTATTAATATCTCTACAACATAATTTACACCAGGCTAATTTACTCAAAGAGCAAGAGATGGTAAAAATAAACATCTNACCAAGCACCTAACCTGGAACTCAGCACAGGGCAACGTGACACAGCCCAAACCTGGCCCCAGGGTGATCACATAACACAGGCCAGATTTCGGCACAGGTTGACTGCATCACACAGCCCAGACCTCAGAGCGGGGCGACTGCGGCACACAGCATGGACTTTGGTGCAGAGCGACCATGGTACAGAGCCTGGAACTCGTCGCACGCTAACCACAGAACACAGCACGGAGCTCTGTGCAGGCGACCGCAGCACACAGCCCGGACTTCAGTGGAGGGCAAATGCGACACACAGCACGGACCTCGACGCAGGCCAAACACAGCTTACAGCCCGGACCTCGTCACAAGCCGACCACGGCTCACAACTCAGAACTCAGCGCAGGGCGACCACGGCACACAACCTGGACTCGGTGCAGGCGACGGTGCACAGAGACCAGATCTCGGCGCAGGTTGAGCAGGGCACAAAGACCGGACCTTGGCGCAGGGCGACTGCGACACACAGCCTGGACCTCGTCGCNTCAGAACTCAGCGCAGGGCGACCACGGCACACAACCTGGACTCGGTGCAGGCGACGGTGCACAGAGACCAGATCTCGGCGCAGGTTGAGCAGGGCACAAAGACCGGACCTTGGCGCAGGGCGACTGCGACACACAGCCTGGACCTCGTCGCAGGGCAACCATGGCACACAGAATGGACCTCGGTGTAGGCCGACTGTGGCACATAGAGTGGAAATTGGTGGAAGGACAGTGCAGCACACAGTCCAGAACTCGACTCATGTGACTGTGGCACGCAGCCTGGACCTCAGCGCAGGACGACCATGGCACACAGCCCGGACCTCGTCGCAGGTCAACCAAGGTTCACTGCCCGGAACTTGGCAGAGGGGGACCACGTAACACAGCCCAGAATTTGGACAGATTGAACAGGTCACACAGNTGCAGTTGTCACACAGGTATTTTAGACTGTACATACAGCATGCATTAACTTATAAGAATAAAAATTACCTGTGCCCTTTTAAATTTATCAGAATTTCCAAATATATTTTAAATGAAAGTATATCAGTGTTCACTTCTTTGATGATAAAGTCAGCCTTCATAATCTTAACAATGTGATTTTGTTAAATCAGATTAAGTGAAAGAAATCCTAAAGATGGCTTTATTTTCTTCTTATGATTTAGAGAATTTAGAAAAATGTATATTTAGATACATTAGTTATAATATGATGAATGGCTAAATATAGCCCTGAATTGAGGGATCAACAATAATAAAATTTTGAAGCTACTGCCTTAGCATATAACTATTTCTCTTTATGAACCTGTAGGCAAGGAGAAGAGAAAGGGTCAATAGACAAAATTACCTATTGATATCTCAACAAACTGCATCCTTTTTTAATAATAATGCATTTCCTGCTCCCTTCTGGATGTTATTGTATAGTATTGTTATTGCATCTAAAGTATACAACAGTTATCTGGAGCCTGAAGTATGCGTTTGATTGTCTGTGGTTAAGACAAGACTATTCTTCCAAGTGTTTTAACTTTCTTTAAAAATGTTAGATACTATTATAATATATACATTAGTTGAGACTTTTATCTTTACTTATGTTTTATTTATAAGAGAAGCTTTACAGTCAGGTCTTTTTCCATTTAATACCAAGATTGTATTTTAAATGTTATTGCTGATCATCAACTCTTGCCCAGATTTCCTATATAGTCTGTCACATGTCAATATGGTGTTTCCAATCTTCACGTCCACACTGATACGTTGGAGTTAGTATTCTCAAAACAAAGAATGAACACAGTAAACTCAGGAGACTTGGGACAATGTAATTTGGGGTAAAACTGTGTGTGTATGTATACTCATGCTTCTGTGTGTGAGGGAAGGCAGGCCAATAAAGACATCCATTTTATTTTCGAATCACTTAGGAGGGGCCTGATGCTCTTAAACATGCAATCAATGTTTATATATTGTCCTTTATTCATTTTCTTAAAAAAAAAAGAGTCTTTTTCTCACAAACAGATATATCAATAAAATTAAGAAGTATCTTGATAGTATTTTGTAGACAAACATTTGGGTCAGAATAAAAACAAATGAGTACTTGCTATAGAAAATAATGTTTCATAATTTTCACATTCTTTAATTTTCAAAAGTCAGGGTCTAAGCCTCAATAATAAAATAAACTCCTTCCTTGGAGTTTTTTTTCATTAAAAATGTACCAAGTTAAAGAGTCTATGCTTTAGCAATAGTTATCATGAGTCATGTGGTTTATATTTATTATCTAATCTTCCATTCATTACTTAATTCAATAAGGCAATTATTATTGTTCTAGGGTAGAATATATCTTGTTCAAGGTCACACATGTCTAATAACTGGTGAAGCCAAAATTTAACCATAGGCTGCCAGATTTCATGTTCTTTCATTTTTCCACAATGATAGGATGCTTCCCTTCAGAAATGATATCTCAAGGCCTTACTTCTGCAACGACTGCAATTTAATTTAGTTACAAAAGAATCACCTGTGTTTCAAAAAAAAAAAAAATGAGATGCAGTATATTTAATAGCAGAAAGAAATTACATTGGTGCTTCTGTGGGAAATAATGTTAGCTATGCTTGAAACAAATAATGTTAAAATATGCATCAAAGAGAATTTAGCGACAAATTGTTCTTTTTCTTTGGGCTTCAATGGTTACTCAGCTGGTAAAGAATCCACCTGTATTGCGGGAGACCTGGGTTTGATTACTGGGTTGTGAAGATCCCCTGGAGAAGGGAATGCTATCCACTCCAGTATTCTGTCCTGGAGAATTGTATGGACTCTGTAGTCCATGGGGTCACAAAGGGTCAGACACAACTGAGCAACTTTCACTTTTTCTTCTTTTCAGTAATGGGAGAATTCACATTTGGTCTAGGAAAGTGTTAGTTGTTCAATTGTGTCCAACTTTTCATAATTTCTTGGACTGCAGGTCACCAGGCTCCTCTGTCAATGGGATTTTCCAGGCAAGAATACTGGAGTGGGTTGCCATTTCCTTTCCCAGGGGATCTTCCTGACCCAGGGATTGAACCCAGGTCTCCTGCATTTCAGGCAGACTCTTTACCATCTGAGCCACTAGGAAAATCTTTCCTGTTAGTTATAAGCATTTTATGTAATGTCAGTTGAATATTGGCAACCTTTTTATTGGATCTATCCTGCATAATAATACAATGTGACAAATATTATTCCATTTGCAGGGAAGCAAAATAAAAATTTATTAAAAACATTTTATCTTCACTTAAAGCCTAATCCATTTGAAAAAGTATCTTTAATATAATTGTGTCATTAAATCATAAAAATGGAAATTGTGTTAACAGCAGGATGTTATCCTTTATTGAGGGCAAACAGCAGGGTTGCTGCTAATGAGAACGTCATCAACTTATCAGCAAAAGGTCAACCTAAAGAGCTCTTTAACCAATTTCTCCCTAAGTAGTTATTTTTCCTCTTTTGATGGCATATCACACTGACAAGCTAGACTTTTACGTGGCTGTATTATTATGAATCAGTCTTTATTATGAAAAGAAATATATAATTGCAAGACATCCATTGAATTTGGGACACATTGTTCAGAAGTTGATTTCTTTCTTTGAAAGGACTATCAGGCTCATTTTGGTGATGTTGTTGCTTTGTTCATTTATTTTAAACATTTTGATATTATATTAGTGAGTCCTCCATTCAAGACCTTGAAAGGTGTAAAGGTATTTTAAACAATGGGTAGGGACATTGATAATGTCCAAACAATGGTACTGTTTGAATAAAAACAGGGCTTTATACAGATTGACCAGATTCTTATCTTTATTCTATTAATTGCCTTCTCTACAAATAGATAAAATAGTAATCAAAATTACAGTGTCATTTACTATGAGCTTATTTTCTGCTGTACACTCATCCATCCATTTTGTATTCACAGAAAGCTTTTAACAATTACAGTGATTAACTTTGTTTGCTTTTCTGTAAGTTTTTGAAGACTGTCCTAGAGCTCATAAGAGTTCACCAAGATTTGATTAGAATTGGTTTATTAATGATATTTATTAGGCTCAAGCTTTTGGAATATTAAAACACCAGAAGCCATTGAGTATATCACCTGGAAATCTGTGCTTATACCAGCAGTATGTAGCAAGCAATTATTAAAATTAGTGATAGTAATAAGAACAGTAATATTTATTGCAGAATCTCATTTTCCCAATTGAATCTATTACTCATTTAATTTTGAATTAAATGACTATAAAGGATTAGTCAAAAGGCTAATGAAGAAAGCAAAATTAATTCAAATCTCACTTTAAAACCTCACTTTTAAAGTGTCGTAATGTTTAACTTTATGTGTAAATTGGGTAGGCCTTAGTACTCAGATATGTGGTCAAACATTGGTGTAAATGTACCTCTGAAGTAATTTAGGTGAGATTACATTTAAATCAGTAGATTTTGAGTAAATCAGATTATCCTCCATACCATATATGAGCCTTATCCATTCATTTGAGGGTTTAAAAGAAAAAGGGACTGATTTCTTTCAAGGAAGAGGGAAATCTGTCAGCAGACTGTCTTTAAACCCAAGCTGCAAGCTCTGTTCTTTTCGATGTCTCCAGCCTGCTAGCCAGCCCTGTAAATTTTGGACTTGTACACCTCTACAATCATCACAGTGAGCCCATTACTTAAAATAAATTTCTATTCCTCTCTCTCTCACACACACACTCTGTAAATAATTGTATATATGAATATATATGAGATTTGTGAAGAGAGGTGAAAAGCAAAGGAGAAAAGGAAAGATATAAGCATCTGAATGCAGAGTTCCAAAGAATANAAATTATTATTAATCAGACTTTATTATTATTCCCAATAGAATGAAAACATCATTTAGGTTTCTCTGTTGGGCACCCCAGATTCTTGGAACTATGCCTGGTATTGTATAATTAGTCAGATATTTGTAAATGAGGGGAAAAAATGAAGGAAAATGAAAGATGAAACAAAACAAGAGGATCTATTGTTCAATCAGCAAACTGTCATTTAAGATGAGAAAACTGAAGCTCAGAGAGGTAGTCATTTGTCTGAGGTCATCACGTGCATTTGTTTATGCCATATGTTAAGAAAATGTAATTTGAAAACTATTTGAAGTCAGAAATAGTAACAAGGTCATGAGCTTAATTGAGAAGAATTAAACTCTCAATAATATGTTCTTACCTAACATATTTTTCTTTTTTTACTACAGATGTTAGTCTTAAATTTAATGAAAAATATGTTGAAATGTCATTTCAAGGAAAGGATCTTTTTAAACTATAGCTCATGTTCCCAGGAATCTTTCAACAGAATGATTCTGATGACCAACAGCATAATGTCTAAATAAGGTAGGTTTCAAACAACATTCAGGCCTTTGCTAAATAGGATACTGAATTTCTTATAAATGCAAAATCTACTGTATGCATCAACAGAGAAACCTAAATGATGTTTTCATTCTATTGGGAATAATAATAAAGTCTGATTAATAATAATTT
>SJYV01042654.1:0-10059 GCA_006410875.1 Neotragus pygmaeus
GGAACCAAGATGAGAAACCACACTTAATGACTTATGCATGGTCAGGACTGACAGACAGACCTGGGCTTCCGTCTGAGTTACAAAGCAAGTCATTAGCAATGCTTTAACCCTTTTTATTTTTCACTAGTCTTCAGGTAATTGGAACAGCTTTCTAAATGATTTGTTGCTTCCTTTTTTGTTGTGTTTCGTTGAGGTGAGTCATCATGAAAACAAAATAAAGAAGAAGAAAAAAAGAAACCAACACCCAACTATCACAGAAAGAACACTTCAAAGCGCTTGTTGAATGCAGCTTTATTGATACTGAGGAGATTATAAACAGGATATACCTTTTAGTTTGTTGTTCCTTATACAGTACAAGAATGTTTTAAACAAAGAAATTTTTGGCCAAAATTTGCTGAATAAACACATAGATTTTTAAGGAGTATTCAAGACAAGTATTTTATTTCTGGTTCCCTGAGAGGGACATTTAAATGATCTCTACCCTCTCAATGTGCTGAAAGGTAAATTGTTAGTTTTAGAATCTTTAGTTCTCATAATTACAATGGAGGAGTGTTTAGGAAACCAGTCTGCAGTTTTTAAAATATGAAAGCATGTATTGAAAAATAATTCCTTTGAATTATTTTTGTGCTGGAAAATATACCCATCAGTGGCTGAGCTGGGAATTCTAGTTTATTCAGAGAAGACTCATTCAGAGTAGATGGCATAAACTCATTTCTTTGTAACTCTGGGAAAAAAATAAGTGAAGTGATATTGGTTTCTTTTATCTAATAACTTGGATGAATTTGGAAGATATTTGGCCAGGGTAACCAGCAAAAGATGGACCTCTTAACACTTACATATTTCCAGGCAAACTCTAACTACACGCACGCTTGAAAAATATACTTACTATAATGCTGCTCTGCCTCAAGTCACAGAGCCAGTCAGTATATCCTCACATGCTTCTTACCTCAATTATACCTTCTCACTCATAACACGTCACTACCATCTAATCCTGGTTTAGAATTATATTCATCTGCACCATCATTGACCTCCTATTCATAACCATTCTTACAACATAGGAAGCAAAAATAAAACCCATCCAACGCCACTGAAAGCAACTAGTACATCAGGGATAACAATCTGGCACCAAAAGTCTAACTAAAAATGGACAGACTACAGTCTGGTATCCTGGAAACCTTCACATCAGATCTCTGGCCCATTCCAAAAAAGAGAGCTTGAATTTTATTATTTCAGCTGCTGGGTGGCCTGCTATTTCTCTGATACATTGAACTAATGCTTTTATTTCATCAGAGGACTCTGGTATTACAAAAATAACAAGTCCTTTGCTTTCAGAAAAATAAAAAGAGGAACAGGGTTGGATCCTAAAGGCTTGGGAGTGTGACTGATTCTAAGTTTAAAACATAATGAAAATAAAGTAATTTTCCAATTGGAAAACATGGAGAAATCGTTAAGTTGTCTAGGAACACCTGCTTCAGTAGTTGGGTTAAAGAGTGTGTTTCCCTTACATGTGGAAGGTGACAGACATAATTTTGACGCTATACACTTTCATGCCTTTCAATTGTCCATGCAGGATGTTCTAAGATGTAAAACTTTCACCAACCCTTCTGTTCCATGTTCCCTACTAATTTGTTACGTCAGAAATTCTGGAATTTCAAATTTCTATTAGTTTTTTGTTTATTGACCTAACTCTTGGAGCAGACGAAAAAAATAGCAATATACCCAGGAATCTGGTTAGCGCAGATATTTGTATTCTCTGAGTCTTCAGGCAACCAATGTAGAAAATACATTAAACGGTCATCTCAAGCAATCTGTCCATTCTAACCCAGGCTCTCTTCTAGAACGTCACTACCGAATTTTTGCACATCATCTTTTATCAAGCTCTGATGGATGAAAAACTTCTAGTTTCAGCATCTTTTCTCATTCTTCCATGATAAAATACTATAATTGGTTGATTGTATTTCATTCCAATCTTGGGACCCCCACTTCACAATGTTTCTAGGGTTTCAGTGGGAGACACATCCAAGAAATTATGTCTATTTGCCCATTATGGCCTGTAACCCACAGTACATCACTTTTCTCTTTGAAAATTAACGATGTGCTATAGGTTTCTCAGTTGTATGAGAATATATCACAGCAAACGAAACAATATCACAGTCACCCTCACATTGGCTTTGTAAGCTGTGGCCAAAATAAATTATTACAAATCAAAGCTAATTTTACCAGTAGTACTGCAAGGACAGAAGTCTATCTATCCGTTGCACGTTGTGCCTTAGGAGCTCAGTGATATAACCGGCTCCATACACTGGCTTCTCACACAGCTTTATTTTTCAGCCTGGGACAGTAAAGAACCAAGGAACAGGCCTGCTCTGTATTGCCCTGCATGGGGAGAGGAAACAGCCCAGTGTTTTTATATTAATAATGTCTTAATCTCAACGGTGTTTTAGCCTTTACCCAAGTGTTACCATTAAACACGCAGAGACTGAACTTTCTATCAGGGGCAATGATATAAAATTGTTCCACAAAATGTACTATATGAACCACTTTTCACAGTTCAAATAAAATATTTTAAATATAAATATTGTAATTCTAGCCATAACCTATCTACACAAGGTAGGAGAGGAGAGGGTTCATGGAAACCCAGTTTTACTGTCATAGATGCTCATGTTTCACCATTTAGATACTTTGTCTTATTTTTTCAAAATCCATTTGCACATAACCCATAATTGATAGGCCCTTCCTCTCTAAAACAAATGAACTATCAAAGAATAAAAGGATAAGTTATAAGAAAGGAAAATATGTATCATTTACTACTATCATTTCCTTTGCTCCCAAACTTGGCAAACATAATAAAAAAGTGATATGGAGTGGATATAGTTTCATTTGTAAAGCTAATTTGCAACAGATGAAAATTTTAAAATATGTAATCAAATGGGCATATATTAACATTTTAATGGGAAATGAATGTGTTAGATTTTTAATTAAGAAATCAGGATATGAAATGGTAAACAATAGGATTTACCAACAGGAAAATCCATTCATCCCACTTTTGCCAAATCCAGGAATTCTAAACATTTCCTTCATTCTCACTCATCTAAGAGTGGAAGAAATCAAATTATTGTTACTGGCTCCATAACCTTTGGGCTGGTATGCTTTAAGTTAAGGATCCTTAAGGACAGACTTTTATTTGATGTTCTTCTGGGGTCCTACATGAAGGTCAAGGTTGCCTTTAACCATCTTGGGGGAGTTCTTAGATTAACAATTATAGTGAGTGAGTGAGTGAAGTCGCTCAGTCCTGTACACTCTTTGTGACCCCATGGACTGTAGCCTACCAGGCTCCTCTGTCCATGGGATTTTCCAGGCAATAGTACTGGAGTGGATTGCCATTTCCTCCTCCAGGGGATCTTCCCGACCCAGGGATGGAACCCGAATCTCCCGCATTGTAGACAGACGCTTTACCATCTGAGCCGCAATTATATTATTAATATCAATATTTGTAATCTCTTTAATAGGGAAGCAAAGTAAAGTGCTAATACTTCCAGGAGAAACAGAAAAATGATCTAAATTTACATTAGAAATGAAATGACTGATGTCAATTTCTTCTCCTAGAGTAGGATTTTATGAAAGGAAATACGCTGGAGGGCCTGAGGCATGGAGGAGGGAAAGACTCTTAAGCCAAAGGCATCAACCTGGCAGCCCCTGGGTGGAGTCCCTGTTACTTTCTAGTCGGACTGTCATCTTAACCTTTATGATTTTTCTCCTGGGATGCCTTTCGAAATCTTTTACTCAGGCACGCATAGGAAAAGAAATTGCATTGAAACATAGAATTAAATCTTGAGTCCTTATGGACGCAGACGGATTTCCATTTTAAAATAAAGTCTATAAAGAATATTTTTAATTTCCTAAAGAAAAAAAAAGAGGACAATCAACTTTTGTACGAGAGATCTTTTACTCACATAAGCTTCGTGTGTTACTAAACCGCGGATGCCCACCATCTCCAAGGTGGGTGTAACCGCTCTAGTTTAAGAAGGATGCGGCCATGAAGTGCGCACCGCGAGTCCTGCCTGCCACCCAGTGGCCGCTGAAATCAACGGCTTCTTGTCTCTCTCGGCTCTGGCCCTGTCTTTTGCTTAAGGAAAAAAAACAAGAAAAATCGACAGAGAGGTAGACGATGCCCCACCAGCAACTGCAAACCCCCAAGACGGGTGCCTCGATGGATCTGAAAAGACCGCCCCGTAGTAAATGTTAGATATTTTCCTTTCCTCTCCCCCAGCTCACGCTTCGCCGCGCCGGCCGCTCGCTCTCCCCGCCGCTCCCCGGGCTCAGATGCTGACCGGCACCGAGGACACCGAGCTGGCGCGCGACTCCCGGGTCACGGGGTTGGGCATGGCCAGGGCGCAGCACGAAACGCCCACGGTGGCCTCGGGCAGCTCGTCATCCTCCGTCCACTCGTTGAGCTCGGGGTTGAAGCACTGAATGCACTTCTTGTACTTCCTCTCGCCCTCGTTCCAGCCGCCCAGCAGGTAGGCGCGGCCGTGCAGCGCCGAGGCGCCCGCCGTGCTCACGCCCACCGGCAGCGGCGCCGCGTAGCTCCACTGGCCCGAGGCCGGGCAGAAGCTCTCCACGGTCAGCACGTCCACGCGCTCGCCGCGCGGCCCCAGCTGGCTGCCGCCCATCACGAACACGCGCTCGCCCAGCGCCACCGCGCAGTGCCAGCCGCGCGGCGTGCCCAGCGCCGGCCGCTCCTGCCACGCGTCGCGCGCCGGGTCGTAGGCGCACACGGAGCGCGAGTAGGCGCCGCCGATGTAGCCGCCGGTCACCAGCACGCGGCCCTCGGCCACCGCGCTGGCGTGGCAGCAGCGCGCCACCTCCAGGGGCGCCTTGGGCAGCCACTGGTTGGCCGAGGGCACGTAGCACTCGAGCGAGGCCAGGCTGCCCTCGGCGTTGCGGCCTCCCACTGCGTACAGGAGCCCGTTGAACACGCTCAGGCTGAAGTGCGTGCGCCTCTGGGTCATGCTGGCCAGGTGGATCCACGTGTTGAAGCGGGGGTCGTATCTGGAAGTGGCAGAGCAAGCGTGACAGCCTGGCGGGAGGTACCGGGGAGGGGTGGGTGAGGGGGAGACCGCCAGCCCGTCCGTGCGGGGAGCCGGGGGACCCAGAGCAACTCCTTCCCGGGATGGAGGCTGCTGATCCTCCCTGATCCAGTAGCCAAGTGTGGCCCTGGGAAAGGCAGGGCCGGCGAGGGTGACTTCCGCTCCTCCCGCGAGTAAACCAGCCACAACCGCCCCGCTGAGATGACCCTCGAGCCCCTTTCCTCCGTATTCAAATATCCATCCTCCGGCAGGATTTAGGGGATGCCGGCGTGGACAGAGTGGAGCCGGAATGTGTGGAATGAGAGAGAAGGGGAAAGGAAACGCGGCCGCTTGAAAGCCCATTCCGCGTATCCTCAGACACCAGCCACCAGCTCACCCTCACAGCTTAATCAAGGTAGGGGTTGACTAACTGGGTTTGTTTCTCCTTTTCTCACAAATCCCTTCTTGTTCACACACCTCTCCTGGGCATTGGCACCGTAAAGCTAGTCACTAAGTCTTCTATCGTCTGTTTAGAATGAGAACAGTAGAACTCATGTTTCAGCGCATCAACAAAGCTAAACTGGATGCTTCTCTAATTTCTAGCACTTGTTATTACTAATAGGTCCGATTTTTTTTAGCGTAGGTATACACTTTTTTCAGTGTTCAACGTTAAAATTATTATACCATCAGCATTGAAGTCAATACCGCAAAAGGTCGAGTACAAATAGTTATCAGCTGGAGGAAAAGAAGCACCCATAGGAAACTAATACTTTCCTATTTCTGTAGTTCCCAGTATTGTAAACACAGAACTCTGTTTGATGTTCATTCATGTTTGTCTCATTTCACCTCCAAGTCAAGACTTAATCATGGCTATCAAGGCTAAAAATCATTAATTGTTTAATTTAAATGACACGTGCATATAATAAAAGAGTAAAGAATATTTTTTATGATTCACTAGAAGTTTCAACTCTTGTTCATTACTTATGTTTGGCTTTGAACCACTACCGCAGTAGAAACACTGCTTTCTGAACATTTCATGTGTATGTAGCTTTCATTTTTTATTGTAAATATACAAAAATAACATGCATGTAAATTTCACTTTCTGCAGGATTCGTTATGCTTTTGCTCTCTACATGCATCAAAGATATCGATGGTGTTTAGTTTTTAAAGAAATGTTTTAAATTAATCAAAATTAATTAGCTGTCACATTTTTAATAATCCCAACCTAGTTGCCAGTTATGAACCTGACAGTCATCAGTAACAATCCACTTAAAAGAAATTTTGCATCCTTTTAACCTTTCTTACTTTGCACCCAGTTTCTTTCAAAAAAGCAGGGTATCAGGAAGAGCACCCTGACCAGAAATGAGAACATGTGAATTCCACTTACTAGCAGTACCACTTCTCTGGGTGTCAGATTTCTCACATGTAAAATCAGAATCATCAGACTCTTCCTGGCTTGCTTCACTGGCATATTTAGAAATTTCTAGTGCAGAATATATGTGAGTGCACTCTATAAAATGTGAAGTTTTATATATGTGTATTGTGGCATTATTATTATTATTGATTTACTGAGCCAGTAATCTAAGCTACTAGACATGATTGTCTTCCTTCTATGTCAGGGCAATTCCCTTATNACTGGATGCTTCTCTAATTTCTAGCACTTGTTATTACTAATAGGTCCGATTTTTTTTAGCGTAGGTATACACTTTTTTCAGTGTTCAACGTTAAAATTATTATACCATCAGCATTGAAGTCAATACCGCAAAAGGTCGAGTACAAATAGTTATCAGCTGGAGGAAAAGAAGCACCCATAGGAAACTAATACTTTCCTATTTCTGTAGTTCCCAGTATTGTAAACACAGAACTCTGTTTGATGTTCATTCATGTTTGTCTCATTTCACCTCCAAGTCAAGACTTAATCATGGCTATCAAGGCTAAAAATCATTAATTGTTTAATTTAAATGACACGTGCATATAATAAAAGAGTAAAGAATATTTTTTATGATTCACTAGAAGTTTCAACTCTTGTTCATTACTTATGTTTGGCTTTGAACCACTACCGCAATAGAAACACTGCTTTCTGAACATTTCATGTGTATGTAGCTTTCATTTTTTATTGTAAATATACAAAAATAACATGCATGTAAATTTCACTTTCTGCAGGATTCGTTATGCTTTTGCTCTCTACATGCATCAAAGATATCGATGGTGTTTAGTTTTTAAAGAAATGTTTTAAATTAATCAAAATTAATTAGCTGTCACATTTTTAATAATCCCAACCTAGTTGCCAGTTATGAACCTGACAGTCATCAGTAACAATCCACTTAAAAGAAATTTTGCATCCTTTTAACCTTTCTTACTTTGCACCCAGTTTCTTTCAAAAAAGCAGGGTATCAGGAAGAGCACCCTGACCAGAAATGAGAACATGTGAATTCCACTTACTAGCAGTACCACTTCTCTGGGTGTCAGATTTCTCACATGTAAAATCAGAATCATCAGACTCTTCCTGGCTTGCTTCACTGGCATATTTAGAAATTTCTAGTGCAGAATATATGTGAGTGCACTCTATAAAATGTGAAGTTTTATATATGTGTATTGTGGCATTATTATTATTATTGATTTACTGAGCCAGTAATCTAAGCTACTAGACATGATTGTCTTCCTTCTATGTCAGGGCAATTCCCTTATTATATTGAACCATTTCTATTACTAATAAAAGAGTCAGTACCTGCAGAAATTGCTGACGGCATGCTTGGCTTGATTTCTTGCATCGTTCTGGTCTTCCCCACCGGCCACATAAAGAAATCCATCCATCACAGCCACACACTGATTAAAACTCTTGGCTGGCATCTCTGTGAGCTTGCTCCATCCAATTTCAGGGTCTCTATACAAGACGTCTCTACTAAGGGACTTCTCTGTAAGGCCTGGTCGGCCCCCCACAGTGACAAGCACACGACAACCCCCTCGGATTCTCGTGCGTCTAGACTGTAACGTATTCTGATGATAGGGAAGTAGGTGGTAGTTCATAGCATCTACAAGAAGCTTGTGACAGTCAGCATCTTGCATCATTCTTGGTACTGACTGAACATAATTGACCAGGTCTTGTGCAGAGATGGTACCAAAGCGAATATTGCTCAAGAGATCGGCAGCGTATTTCACTCTCTTTTGGTCAAATTCTAACCATTTCATTGCAATCTGGAATGCTACTATTTCAGAAGGCAACTGTAAATCATCATCTATAAGAAGTTCATTAATTTGCTCAAAGGTAAGTTTCATAAAATGATCTGTTTCTGCAAATTCAAGGAAGTTATCCCGGATAAATTTCTGGGCGGCTGCCTTTGCATTTCTCAGGGAGTATGTTTCGGCAATGTTAGCAATGTACATGCAATTCTCAACGCTCATCTCTTGTATCAGAAAATCACTGCACATCTTGACAAGGGTGTGGATCTGAAGATAAACAGCAGCAGAAATAATGCTTCCTATGGTGTACAGGGAGAGAGTGAGCTTTCCAGTGTAGGCGTATGCAATGACCGTGGCCAGGCCCAGCGGTGCGATGTCATTGAGATCCACCCTTTGGGTTGAGGGGTCTTTTTTTAAGATGTTGTAGAAGTACTCACTGCATGAAGCCATCACTGACTTGTGAACGTCAAAGGATTTGGTTTTGGTGCTGATGACTAAGTCACAAAGGAAGCCCTCCTGCCTCATTTTACTCAAACCTTCCAAGAGGTTGGGGCCATAAGAAGCATCTGTCAGTTCAGAAGAAATGCAGCTAAGGCCGTTGCCTCCTTCCAGGAGCCCATTCAGAGCATTGAGCTTGTTGAGGGGACTGTCTTCCACAATGATGGTCATCTCATTGACATCAGCTTTGTTCTTCCTGACAGTCTTCTTTTTGGGGGCCATGTTGGCAAACACACTGTCACAGGCAAGAACTTGCTAGGAAAAAAAAAAAGACATGGTTTTAATTGTGCTTTGGACTTTGAAATACTACCCTGAGAAAATTCTTTTTTTTTTTTTTTGTAAGATAGTAGTTTTTTAGTGGCACAATGTAGATTTTCTCAAAAAAAGATTTAAAGACATTGAACTAGATCCACATCTTATTGACAGTTGACTTAAGCATCAATCCTTGAAGACAATGCTAAAAAGATTTATGTTATCAAATGAGACCTCGCAGTAGCTATATGGACAAATTTTATACAGCAGAAATGACCAAATATTCTCTGATCTAGCTGTCCAATAATTATGGACTAACTGAAACGTCATTTCAAGGACTGAGTTTGCACTCAGGAAGAAGTAAATTATAACTGGGCTTAGTCACTCAGTCGTGTCTGACTCTGTGATCCCACGGACTGTAGCCCGCCAGGCTCCTTTGTCCATGGGGATTCTCCAGGCAAGACTACTGGAGTGGGTTGCCATGGCCTCCTCCAGGAGATCTTCCCAACCCAGGGGGCCACCAGGGAAGCCCAAATTATAGCTACTCTGAAGTTTTTCTCAATGAAATACTGTAATACTAAAACTTAGGAATTCATGTTAAATGTAGATGTCTGAATGTATATTAGAATACACATAGGTAATAATCAGCAGATAAGAACTTATAATGATGTTCAAGTACTTCCTACTCTGCATAGTCACTAAAATAATTTCCAGTTGAATTGAATATCTAAAGGTGGCATATACACATACAAACTTACTTGCAAGAACTAGAACAAAGTAGTTAAAAAAAAATCTTAGTATCAGAAAGATACTTAAGCATAACATAAAATCCAGAAGCATACAGGGAAAGACTGAGCTCCAAGTACTTAAAAAAGTGAAAATTTATATCTATAAAACAACATCAACTATTTAAAAGACAAGCAACAGACTGTGAAAACAAATATTTGTAACATTTTTGACAGATAAAAGGCTAAGTTCAGTTCAGTCACTCAGTCGGGTCCGACTCTTTATGACCCCATGAATCGCAGCATGCCAGGTCTTCCTGTCCATCACCAACTCC
>SJYV01042660.1:0-10154 GCA_006410875.1 Neotragus pygmaeus
CATATACTGTATTGGTGTTTGTCTTTCTGACTTACTTCCCTCTGTATAATAGGCTCCACCATGCTTCAGTAGCTTTCCAGGAAAAGGTGCATGAGTGCTATTTCTTTTTTTTGAGACTTTGAATGTCTGAACATATCTGTTCCTTTGAAGATTTGTCTTGTAGAATTCTAGATGTTTTGAAATTTCTTGATGATGTGCCTCGGGATGGGCTTTCTTCACCCATTGTGCTAGGTACTATTTGGAAAATTTTAATTTTAGAACTCACATTCTGGGACATTAAACAAAACACTTTGATGATTTTCTTCCCTTTACTTTCTCTGTCTTTTTTGGGGGGAACTTTTATTATTATATTGGAACTTCCAGATTGGTGCTCTTAATTTTCTAATCGTTTATCTCTTTTTGTGTTTTTGGTTTATCCTCTGGGAGATCTTTTAAATTCCATCTTCCAACTTTTCTGTGTAATTTTTCCTGGTTTTGGTCATATTTTAAATTTTCAAGAACTGTTTTTATTCTTTCCATGTTCTTTATGTCCCACAACTTCTTTCTCTATTCATTGGTCAGTGGACACTCAGGTTGCTTCCATCTCTTGGTTATTATAAGTACTGCCATGAACAAGGGGCTGCAGATGTCTCTTTGACATAATGTTTTTGTTTCTTTTGGAATATTCCCAGAATTTGAATTGCTGAACCATATGGTAATTAAATTTTTATTAAGAAACCTCTAAACTGTTTTCCATAATGACCGTGCCAATTTACATCTTACCAACAGTACGCAAGGGTTCCCTTTTCTATACAACCTCACCAGCACTTATCTCTTGTCATTTTGATGATAGCTGCTGTTAACAGATGTGAGGTGATTATCTCAGTGTGGCTTTGATTTGCATTTCTCTGATGATTAGTGATGTTGAGCACTTTTCATCTACCATGAGGCCATTAGTATGCCTTCTTTGGAAGAATGTCTATTCAGATACTCTGGTCCATTTTTAAAATTGATTTTATTTCTTTTTTTCTTTTGTTGTTGAGTTCTGTGAATACCTTATGTATTTTGGAAATAAACATCTTATCAGATGTATGATTTTCAGACATTTTCTCCCATTCTATATGTTGCCTTTTCATTTTGTTAGTGATTTCCTTTGTTGTGCAAAAGTTCTTTATATTAGATTTAACTTATATGTTTCAGACCTATTCAGTTAAATCCACAAAAAATCATGACTATTGTGTCTTCCTGATGTATAGCAATGTGCTTGCATAGTTATTAACATATAATAATCCTCTTGGTTCTCTTGGTAAGTTTCATCTGTATTCAATTTGATATTAATATTGTGGTGTTGGAGAAGACTCTTGAGAGTCCCTTGGACTGCAAGGAGATACAACCAGTCCATCCTAAAGGAGATCAGTCCTGGGTGTTTGTTGGAAGAACTGATGCTGAAGCTCACCTCATGCGAAGAGTTGACTCATTGGAAAAGACCCTGATGCTGGGAAGGATTGGGGGCAGGAGGAGAAGGGGACGACAGAGGATGAGATGGCTGGATGGCATCACCGACTCAATGGACATGAGTTTGAGTGAACTCCAGGAGTTAGTGATGGACAGGGAGGCCTGGCATGCTGCAGATCATGGGGTCGCAAAGAGTCAGACACGACTGAGTGACTGAACTGAACTGAATTGAATATCGTTACAGCTTATTTTCCTTTAGGAATTTTTGATATATATATTTTTAAAAATTGAAGTATAGTTGATTTGTAATACTGTTAGTTTCAGTTCTACACCAAAGTGAGATTTATCTTTTCTCATACCTTTATTTCAACATTGTCTTGTTATTTTAAGCCTGTCTTTTAAAAATAGCAAGAGTTTATTTTTACACCCCCTCAGTTAGTGAGTCTGTCTTGTAATATAAATTTTACCTATTCATGTTTGTTATTTATGATGTTTTTAGGCTTGTTTCTATGCCTGTTGGGATGCCGTCTATGGGGTCGCACAGAGTCAGACACGACTGAAGTGACTTAGCAGCTTAGCAGTTACTCTTATTTATTTGCTCAGTCTTTCTTCTCCCCTTTTTTCATTTGTTCCCCCACATCCCTCTATTCATTTAAAAATTTTCTCTTTTTCCTGCTAATATATTAATATTAGAAGAAATAATGCCATATACATAATTAAACTTACATTTTCTAGCTATCTATCAATTAATATGTATATCATTTGGCCATTGCTATAATGATGTTTTGTAGTGAACTATCTCACAAATAAACCCAAATAATAGCAATTATTTTTAACCATATGTGCAGCTGTGCAATTGAACTGAGGCTCAGTTGATGTAGACTGGGTTTGGTGATACGGCTCTGCTACACATTGTAGCTCTGTGATATTATTATACAACTGTGTAACTATGAGAGCTTCCCTTACTCTCTCAGGCCTAGATTTCTCAAATAATTTAGGTTCCATTAGTGTTTTTCCAGATAGTGGACATGATGAAGCTTTATTTGCATAACATTTTTGAGGACATTGAGATAGAGTACCAGCCTTGGAAGATTTCTTCAAAATTGTAAAGGGAGTGTTGATGGCCATAGAATTTGAACCAAGAGGAGATAAGAACTCTATAGAAGTTCTTGGTGAGACAAAGAGAGGATGAAGTTCTGAGAATAGAAATGCCTGATGTATGCTCCATCCTGGGATGCCATTTGGGTCCAGCAAAAGGAATTCTTTTGAACATGACTTTCTAGAGTTCTTAGGTGCCTTTGTCTGAGCTGAATATCTTTTTTCTCAGTTATCATAGCATTACTTGTTTTCATGACTCGAAAATGTTGTAAACCTCCAGATATCAGAAACTTTTGGAAAGAGCTATGTGATCATTTAAGCAGAGAAAACTAATTTCCAACTTCAGGGACATTGGTGGAAAGTACCAATAATTTCATAGAGGTATGAAGAGCGCTGGTGGTCAGAGATTATCGATGATAGTAGATGGGCAAGAACGTTGATAATATGAACTCTTCTGAGAAACTAACAAAGCTGAGTAAAATAAATAAGTTGAAAAAGTAAAAACTGACAAAGCTGGGAAAAAAAATGTATGCCCAAGACAAATCCCTTTATTGTTTAAAAGAATACATTTGTCAGTGTCTTTTGGGGATGTCCAGATGTCACATTGGTAAAGAATCTGCTTTCAGTGCAGAAGACGAGGTTTTGATCCCTGGGTTGGGAAGATCTCCTGGAGAAGGAAATGACAACCCGCTCCTGTATTCTTGCCATTTCTTGCCTGTGAAATCTGATGGACAGAGGAGCCTGGCGGGCTACAGTCCATGGGGTCGCTAAAGAGTCGGACACGACTTAACGTCTTTTAATTGACATTTTTCCAACCAGATTCATTTTGAATCTTGGACTCATGAAATTCTTTAGAGGCACACTAGAGGACACTGTTGAGTTATAAATATCCCAGCGCTGTTTGCCTGGTTCCTATTAATGCTGAACTTGCAACTACTTTCATTGATGTCAGTATTTCACCTTCTGAGCTAGCAGTAGGATTTGAAAAAGACATGAAGATTTGCTTCCAGCGCAGGAAAAAAAAAAAAAGATTAGTGCTTGTTGAAAAATAGGGAAGAAAAATGCATATTTGTGAAGGAGTACTGATTTTTTTTCTTTGGCATTTTTGGGTTATAAATTCACATTACTGATACAGCCAATATACAAACCACAGTTGTAGCAACCAGAGAAAGAAACAGGATATGACCCCCTTTATGAGATGCTCATAATATTCCCAAGGAGCCAGGGGAAAAGTCCATTCATCTGCATTTTATTCAGAAGGCTCTTTTCTTTCGCTTGTCATTTTTGAATGGGCTTAACTGTTGCTAAAAAGTTACAGGAACAACAGAGCTAGAAATCATCTGTTTCTTCACAAAACAAATTCACCCCAGATCAGCCATGTGATCTGCCCCTGCAGTGCCCAGCCCTCTGACCTGAGTCTTGCTGGAACAGCATCTCTTTGGGGACTGACAAAAAATTCCTGTTCTAAGTTCTTCATGTTATTTCTTTCAGGTTTGGTGCCTGCTGTAATACCGAGTCCTCTTAAACCAGATACTGAGAAGTAAAACTAAAAGCCTAAATCCATTCAACAGAGAACTCACTGTGCAGATTTGAGATAAAATAAGCCACAGATATTTGAGCAGTATCAGGATATACATTGCAGAATTTTAAAAAAGTTGGTCGGGATGATTTGAGTTTTCTCACTGGCAGAACTGGGGTAGTTATGTGACCATTTAAATTGCTTCCAACATTTTATTCACACCAATCTCAGAAGATTCTTAATTTCAAAAAATATTTTGTATTAATAGAATCAGCTCTAAGTGTTTTTTTTTCCTCCTATCAACACTTAATACAGTTATATCAGTTTAGAAATATTTTAGGAATGATGTGCTCTTATTAATTTCCACTAAAAAGCATTTATTAAAAACATGCATTTGTTGATGCAGTTACTATACACAACTAGCTTTGTGTGACTCCTAGTCACCTGATGTCTGCCCTCCTCTGAGGCACCAGATACACCTGGAATTGCATCCCAGCCCAGCAAGTTGTTCACCCCAGGGCTCTCTTGGGCAACTTGTTTGATTCTATGAGTCTCTCATTGATGAAGATAATAATTTTTTTATCATAATGGCTTTGTACGGGTGAAATGATACATTGACATGAAGAAGTATTCAGTGGAATCTAGCGGGTTCCCTTTTGCACCCACTTGAAGCCAGCGATGATGCAGTAGGAACAGAGTCCAAACTGCCGCACCATTGTGTGTCCCCACATCAGCCTGCAAAAATCTCACAAAGGAAGAGAAAATACTACAAGTGGGGAGACACATCTCATGCACTATGATGTCAAAGGAAAAGCAAATTTCCTGTCCAAAACCTGGAATACATTTGAGCTATTAATAATATATACTGCACTCCAGAGTATTTTAATCAAATCTTGTGAACGACTTTGGATCAAAGAAGTGAATCAATCAACAGAAGTAGAGCCTCTAGGGGATTTACCTGCCAGTTCAGGGTCTAAGACTGCCTTCTGAGCTTCCCTGGTGGCTCAGTGGTAAAGAATCTACCTGCATATGCAGGAGGCTTGAGCTCGATCCCTGGTCCGGAAAGCTCCCACATAACTTGGGGCAGCTAAGCCAGTACACCACAACTACTGCAGATCATGGTGCCCAGACCCCGTGCTCTGCACCAACAGAAGCCGCCTCGATGAGAAGGCTGCACAACTCAGCTAGAGTGACCGCCACCCGCTGCAACTAGAGAGAAGCCCACACAGCAACAAAGACCCAGCACAGCCAAAAATAAGTAAAGAATTAAATTTTTAAAAAAGACTTTGCCTTCCAGTGTAGGGGATGTGGGTTCAATCCTTGCTCAGGGAGCTGGAATCCCATATGCCTTGTGGCCAAAAACCCAAAACATAAACGGAAGCAGTATTGTAACAAATTCCGTGTGTGTGTGTGTGTGTGTGTGTGTGTGTGTGTGTGTGTTTGTTGCTTAGTCGTGTCTGACTCTTTGCAACCCCATTCAATAAAAGACTTTAAAAATGGTCCATATTTTAAAAAGAAAACAAATTTTAAAAAGAAATAAGGCTTCTGTTTCTTTAGCGGCTTATATTCATGCTGAGAATCTGGTTCTTTAAAGAATTTGTGCTTGAAACAAATTTTGCAAAGATGATAGGGCGCAGTCCCAGAAGCGCAAGTGGTGAAGATGCTGGTTTATCGGCCTTCCTGTGCTCCACTGACCATGGCCCTTCCTGAAGGCAGCCTCTGCCGCGTTCCTGAGCATCTTTCTACTAAAAGCTATAGAGTAGATAGCTTCTGTATCTACTATATATATTCAAGCTATATGGTAGATAGATGGATGGATAGATATGAATATGGGCATAGTTATAGGTAGAATATTTTCAAACATGTGAATGTATCTTTAGGCTAAAGTGCTGGAAAAAAATATATTATCAGCAGTGTCTGAATTCTTCAGTAGCACCATTTGTTACTTTTTTGGTCATAATTTGATGGTGAAAATATTTCAGTGCAAGGTCAAGAAATACTTTCATTAATGAATGATGTTAGTCACCTTTTAGGAGACATTTTCTTTTTCCCTGTGAACTGTCTTTTTGTACCCTTTGCCCATTTTAAATTGAATTCAGTCTTACTGAGATATTTAAAAATGTATTAGGGAAATAGGAACTTTGTAATCGGGGCTACAAATGTTTTCCTCAGTTTTCTATTTATCTTTTGGCTTTTCTTGTGTGAGTCTTAATATGCAGACATTTTACATTTTTCTGTGAACAAGTCACTCTAAGATTATAAAAACATAGGATTTGCCACATGCTGAATTTCTAAGTGTATTTTGCTGTTTTTAGTGTTTAGAACATTGCATTTTAAGAGAATTTTTTCTTCTTTTTTCCTTGGAATTATCATCTCTCACTCTCAAGAAAGATAATAAACATATTTCTAAAAGAACTGGCGGAGACCAGTATGGATTATAGAAATGGATTGCATTAAAGACTGCACAGTCTCTAAGACTAGATTAAGGATAACTCATTTGATATCCTTAGAGGCCTTGCTTGGCAAACATAGGCAAATGATTTTAATTAGCACATTGTGTGCCTGTAAATGGATGCTTCTAAAGAGCCTGAAATGAGTCCTTTTCTTAACTGATTCTTTTAAGATGCCTTTAGTTTAAAGAGAAGCTCTGTGAGGTACTCTGACACCAGGAATATCTTGTTGGTGTGGCCAACTACTTTTACCATTTCTGGGCATATCTGTCATAGATGGCAGGCATATCTTGCCCTGTTCAACAGCAAAAAAGTTGTACTCAATATAAATTGAGAAAAATGTTTTATTAATGGCCTCGTTTATATTATTGATATATGTAGGTATGTGTTTGTGTATATATAGTTCTCTAAAAGACAATGACGAACCTTAGCAGACAGTTTCCAAAATATTTTCACAAGCCAGTGGAGCCCAATCTGATGAAGTTTCTCTATATTATTTGCAGAGAATCAGATCATTATGTATTATATTGGTAAATATTTAAACAGTGTCATTGGGAGAAATTTTGTTTCATAAAATTGTTTTAGAATTGAAGTTATCTTAGACTTAGAATTTAGGTAGAAGAAACCTACTTGAATAGGATATCAAGGATATCTTACTCCTTAGTATTTCTCAGATACACTAGGTATAGTCATTAAAAAGATCCTCAATGATTAAAAATAATTAAAGAAAGGTGAGGGGTGGGTTCTCTTTACTCTCAATCCCCAGAAGTCTCTGGCTTGTGTTACTACATGTCTACCTATGGCTTTATTCAACTGTTGTAACTTAAGACTCACAGGGCTGGTTTCTTTGAGTGAAGGCTGCTGGATTTCTCTTTTCCCAATAAATAGAGTCTGATTTTTTTTTCCATGGTAAGCAGACAAAGATTCCCTTTGAAACATGTAGTCTGAGCGCCAAACACTGGATCCATTGTCTCTGACACAATAAGTGCCACATTCAGTCTTTAGAAATGGTGAGCAGTTTGCTTGTATTCGAGAACCAAAGACATTTTCCACATCCAGAAAAGTGATGCACAGCTGAGTTTTCAATAATGCTAGCACTGTGTGTGAGTGTGATTTCACATGGCGATGTGTACAGTGTTGACTGGTATATGCCTCTCATGGATCAGCTTTGGGCTGCTCATGTTGAGTTATTCACTGTGTTATACCAATAGAACTCAACCACTTCAAATGAAAATAGAAAGGATTTCTGCTCATGTTTCATTTTGTGAGTATATAGCATTAGATTACATTTGTCCTACATATTTTGGATGTAATGTGGATTCAAAATTAGGGATTGCCTTGTGTCAGGTTCTCCAGAAGCTGACTCTGAGTTGAGGATTTATGTGCAAATGATTTATTAGCAAATTGCTCCCAGAAGAAACAGGTAAGGGCGTAGGAGAAACAGATCAGTGAAAGGAAGGAGTCCAAGCAGGGCACAATTTCTGACAAAGTTCTAGCCTCAGCTAGATCATACAGGAGAGCTTTACAGATCAAGTTATAGCTCAGAATTTGTCCCAAATTGAGGCAAGGGACCTGGGCTTTCATAAGTCACTCACAGGCTAAGAGCCACCCAATTCGAAGGGGGGACACAAACTCTCAGATACACTCACATACTTCCAGTTCTTGGCACAGGGAGGCAAAGTGGCATCTGTGGTTGAAGGCAGTCTTCTGAAGATAGTCAGAAATGTGGGTCCACAGAAGCAAAATCACAAAGAAGCTAGGGGTGGGGAGGGTGCAAAGAAATGGCCAGAGTGCTTCAAGGGAGTCCAATACCAAAAGTTGTTTGCTAGAGGGATTACTTCTAAATTCTGATTAAAAGATTCTCAGTCACTGAAAAGAGATCCTTTAGTGATTCTGATACATTTTAAAATAATTGTTACTAAATTGATAAATGATTCTGGTCGGATATTGGCTTAGTCAAAGACTATACTGCAGGCAAGAGTACTGGAGTGGGTTGCCATTTCCTTCTCCAGGGGATCTTCCCGACCCAGGGATCAAACCCAAGTCTCCTGCATTCCAGGCAGACGCTTTAACCTCTGGCCCACCAGGGAAGCCCATAGGATATCTTACTCCTTAGTATTTCTCAGATACACCAGGCACACTTCTGCCTCAGGGGCTTTGTACTTATTTTTTCTGCCAAGATCTTACTCCACAGATTTATATTTTGATAAAAAGTGAGAGAAAGTATGATAGAAGGATTTGGCTGTTTCACCCTGTTCTAACCTTGCCATCATTGACCAGGTGTTCTATGCTGCTTAATGTGATGCAATTTGAAATACACAACATCTTCATGAATATTCTTGCCCCAAACTATTTAAGCAGAATCTGATCAGGCCTCCTTTTAACTTCCCTGGTGGCTCAGATGGTAAAGCGTCTGCTTACAATATGGGAGACCCGGATTCAATCCCTAGCTTGGGAGGATCTCCTGGAGAAGGAAATGGCAACCCACTCCAGTATTCTTGCCTGGAAAATCCCATGGGAGGAACTTGGTGGGCTACAGTCCATGGGGTCACAAAGAGTCAGACAGGACTGAGCAACTTCACTTTAACTTCCAGTTTGCAACATAATTATGATAGTTTTATACATTTAGTATCTTTTGGATATGGGGTTTGCCCATATGCTCACTGCTGGAGGAGGAAATGGCAACCAAGTCCAGTATTCTTGTCAGAAAAATCCCATGGACAGAGGAACCTGGTGGGCTATAGTCCATGTTGCATATAGCTGGGCTATAGTCCAGGCTGCAAAGAATTGGACACAAATGGATGTGCACACATGAATCAATGACTGAGCATACACAAATGTGTTTACTGCTTATCTTGTCATCCTCCTTTCTTGCATCTCAGTTCCTTTTACCTGGAATAATTTCCCTTGTATCTGAAGCATATCTTTCAGTGTTTCGCTGACTGATGTGGTAACCACTAGTCATGTGGATATTAAGCACTTGATTTATAACTGCTCTGAATTTATAACTACTCTGAGGTTTGCTGTTAGTGTAAAGCTCATCCTGGATTTCAGAGACTTAGTACAAAAGTGTAAGAGATCTCATTAATGATTTTTGTATTAATTACATGTTGAAATGATACAATTTTGGTATATTGGCTTAAATCGATCACTATTCAGATGGATTATCCTTTCATTTATTTATTTATTTTTGCTTTTGAAATTGTGTCCCTCATATTGCCTTTCTATTGGACAACTCTGTTTTAGAAGTTTCTTTAACAATGGTCTATTGGTGGCAAATTCTTTTTTTCATATTTAAAAAGTTAACCATGAAAATTTTATTATTGGGTGATTATTTTTTACGCTATTATGTGCCGTGAGTGTGGACAATTAGATTTTAAGCTGATGAGAACAGATACTACACTTGATCTTAGACTGAGAAGCACTGTGGCAAATTCTTAATTTTTTTTGGTCCAAAAATGTCTTTATTTTACATTTGCTCTTGCAGTATTTTTTTTTTTCACATGTACTAAGCTAAATTGAGTTATTTTTTCTTCTCTTGAGGATATTATTTTGCTGTTTCTGGTTTCCATTTTTGATGATAAGACCATGTTAGTCAACATGATTCCTCCATTCACTCTAATTTGTGTTTTCTCTGACTGCAGTGTGAAAAG
>SJYV01042661.1:0-18135 GCA_006410875.1 Neotragus pygmaeus
GCAGCCCACCAGGCTCCCCCGTCCCTGGGATTCTCTAGGCAAGAATATTGGAGTGGGTTGCCATTTCCTCCTCCAATGCATGAAAGTGAGAAGTGAAAGTGAAGTCGCTCAGTCATATCCGACTCATAGCAACCCTATGGACTGCAGCCTACCAGGCTCCTCCGTCCACGGGACTTTCCAGGCAAGAGCACCGGAGCCTTCAAACTTAGCTCTGCAGCTCCTTCTTTGTAAAGCAGCCCCTGGCCCTGTCCCTAGCCAGCAGGTCACAGATGCTCCCCAGCCCTCCCCTGGGCCCTCCGCCAGCAGCACCGAGCCCTTGAAGTTGCAGTTTCCTGTTGACTTGTCCTCCTCACTGGCCTGTGAGCCTTGAAGGTTAGGCTGCATCTTACTCACCTCCGTATCCCCAGGCTTTATCCCCATTCCTGACATGTAGTGGACAACTGCTCATGGCTTGTGGGAAGGTAAGTGGAAATCAAGGAAGTAAAGCAACAGACACAAAACTATCTCAAACTTTCCTTTTGGCTCCAACTTCCCAGATTCTTCAGAGATGAGGGTAAATCCCTGTCTTCCGGACATATAGAGACTTGGGCGGGAGTTTGATTCCCAAAGCTGGGATTGATTTGAAATGGTCACTGTTTCTGGAGTCACAGGCTTGCTAAATTGGTATGTCCGTATCTATGGAGGAATCCTGAGGATTTACGGAAAGCTGGATCCAGGAGAAGTGTGCCACAGAAACCCGTCTAGGAGGGTCTGGTGGAACCTCTGGGGTCATGGAGCCGTCCCTCGGTGACTGCCTGTGAGGGCATGGGCAAGCTCGGTTTCCACAGGAGACAGAATCAGCAGGCAGCCCCAGAACAGATGGGGCCCTGTTTAGAATCCAGTCACTCAAGCTGCCAACTCATAAACTTGCTCTTTGCTGCACTTTTACTTTCATTCCCCGAGGGCACTCTTGACAGAGTCTTTCATATATTTATAGCCAAGAAAAAAAAAAAAGTGAATACCACTTTAGGAAAACCCAGGCATCCCATAGAAAAGGAGATACTATTTCCTGTTAGTGGCTAAAAATCCTCATTGAATCTAATAAATCAGAATTTTAATTTAGACTGGAAATAAGGCTGAGGTACAGCAAGGGGTGTGTGCGTGCGTGCGTGCGTGCGTGTGTGTGTGTGTGTGTGTGTGTGTGTGNGGAGAAGGGGACGACAGAGGATGAGATGGCTGGATGGCATCACAGACTCGATGGACATGAGTCTGAGTGTACTCCGAGAGATGGTAATGAACAGGGAGGCCTGGCGGGCTGTGATTCATGCAGTCGCAAAGAGTCGGACACGACTGAGCGACTGAACTGAACTGAACTGAACTGAACCACATTCCTTCCTCTTCTTTTACCTTAGGTATTTGCTGAAAGACCTTTTTTCATTAGTGTCTTTTGCTGATCACCATAAATAAATTGCAATAAAACCATCCATATTCCTTTTCCTCTTCCCCTCATTATTTTTCCCCATGGCATTTATTCCCCACGACATCAAAACATTTCCTCAATTTATGTTTTTATTTTCTGTTCCCCAAACATGCTAAATTGTAAGTTTATGAAGCAAGATTTTACTTCCCTTTCCATCTTCCCTTTTTTTTTAACCCCAAACCTATCACAGTGCCTATCCCACAATAGATTTGTAAAGAATAACTGATGAATGACTCAATGACTACCACCTAAACTATGGAAAATTCATACAAGTATTCCTAGCTCACTGGAATCAGAATGAAAACGTGTGCACAGTGAGAAAGTGTACTTTGGAACACTCATCTATGGTAACNGTGTGTGTGTGTGTGTGTGTGTGTGTGTACCTGTACGGGAGAGAGGGAGAGAACAGATTTTCAGAATCAGAACTAGTTCATATATTGTAAAGGATGACCCATTGTTTTTCACCTCTAATGAGCTCAGAGAACAAATTCAAATTTCACAAGCAGAGTCTTTAAGACGTGCTTTTGGGAGTATGATGTCTTAGGTTAGTGAACAAGATTGTAGAATCCTATTAACCATGAAAAAATACATGTATGCATGTGTACATGCAAAAATACACACCTACATACCCACACATACCCTTATCTTTCGGGCTGGGTTGTCTGATTCAGCCTGAGAGTTTAAGAATCATAAGTAGACTTTATGAGTACTTTTATGCATTTTTAAAAGAGATTCTAAAATTTTATTTAAAAATAATTCCTGTGGCCTGCTGTTTCAGACTCTCTGGGACTAAGCTGAAGGGTGATGGTTAGGGGCTTCCAAATGCCTAAAGAGGGTTCTGAGATTGCCCCTGGAGAAAAGAATCTCAGGCTTTGCTTGTTTTTTTGGCTATTTCTCTCGGGCCAGACAGAATCACATCCTTCCTTGCATTCTCTAGGGCAAAGGAAAGAAGGGGCTGGTGCCCAGGTGTCCTCTTTTCTCCTAGGGAACAGACTCCTTGGGTTATGAGATGGTTCTGCTGACTGTCTGGAGGTGGCAGTGTGTCTTGGGTGGGAAAGGCTGTGGTGAGGGCTGAAGGTGCAGGACAGCTGGCAGGCCAGAACGTCGCCGAGCTGTCGGAATGCCAGTTCCTCTGGGGTTTGTGACCGGTGATGCTGTGCTGTGCTGGCTTAGTTGCTTGATCAGGTCTGACTCTTTGTGACCCCATGGACTGCAGCCCGCCAGGCTCCTCTGCCCACGGGGATTCTCCAGGCAAGAATACAGGAGTGAGTTGCCATGCTCTCCTCCAGGGAATCTTCCTTACCCAGGAATGGAACCGGGGTCTCCTGCATGGCGGGCGGATTCTCTACCATTTGAGCCACCAGCGAAGCCCAAGCTGCAGTGGGTAGCCTATCTCTTCTCCAGGGGAATCTTTCTGACCCAGGAATTGAATTGGGGTCTCCTGCATTGCAGGTGGATTCTTTACCAGCTGAGCCACCAGAGAAGCCCGTGGAAGGTGATAGGTTTCATCAAATATAAAAGGCCATTTCCAACCTGCTTGCTCCTGGGAGTACACACACACGCGCGCGCACACACACACACACACACACACACCTGCATACAGACACATGCTGTGCCCTTCATGTAGAGCGTGAGGACTGCTGTGAACGCTGCTGAAAGACACTGCTCCTGCAGACCCCCGGTCTCCTGAGTGACCACTGTAGTTCATTCTACTCCTCCCTCTGCCTCTAGGTCAATGGGCAGCAGGATCCCGCTCCTTAGCAGCAAGCTGAGCTTCTATCAAGATGAGCAGATGTCTTGTTTGAGGACATCCCGGGGGAGGGGTGGGCTGAGGAGGAGGAGACGTGAGGCGGGAGGGCAGGATGCTGGCTCTGCAGCCTGCTGGACGAGCCTCCGGGCCACACGGTCCACCCTGTTCTCTACTTCACCGGCTCTCAGCACGGGGACCCTTCCTTCAGCCCTCGGAAACCACTGCTCCACGTGCAAATGACATTATCTTCACCCACTGGACTTCAAAGAGAGAGCGCAGCCCGCATCTGGGTAAGCTAATCGGATTTATGTGGTTCTATCTTTCCCCCGGGACAGGGTGTAAAGGAGATATTTATGTATCTACATCTCACTAGGCCTGGTTTAGCCATGGTGGGAGATGAGCTTTTCAAGCTGAAAGCCATATATACTCCGGCGCACACCCGCTCACAAACACTGTCACCGCTTAACCTGGCCCAGGGGGGCCCAGATTTCTGGGACCCCATCCGAGACTGGCTGTGCTCTGAGTGGGGGAAAGGTCTGGCTCATGAACTTAAACGCACTCAAGAGATGGCTCAATTGAAATTCAACTTCCTCATCTACAAAATGGGGTCCCAAGGTGGCGCTAAGTGGTAAAGAGCCCGCCTGCCAATGTAGGAGACTTAAGAGACGTGATTTCGATCCCTGGGTCGGGAAGATTCCCTGAAGGACGGCATGGCAACCCACTCCAGTATTCATGCCTGGAGAATCCCATGGACAGAGGAGCCTGGTGGGCTACAGTCCCTGGGGTTGCAAAGAGTCAGACAAGACTGAACAGACTTCCCACACAGGCATCTATAAAATGNATGGCAACCCACTCCAGTATTCATGCCTGGAGAATCCCATGGACAGAGGAGCCTGGTGGGCTACAGTCCCTGGGGTTGCAAAGAGTCAGACAAGACTGAACAGACTTCCCACACAGGCATCTATAAAATGGGATCAGTTATACTTGACAACTCTAGGTTGCAGGCAAGAGGGACAGGAAGTTCTGTCCGCAGTAGTAATAAACTGGATTAACCATGTTAATATCATCACTGCACATTTCTCACATGAACACAGGATCAGAAGACTTCAACTTATTCAGCGCCAGCTTGGGAACACTGAATCATGACTTCTGCATTTCTGTGAAGATCATAGGAAAACTGTTTAAACTCATCAGTTTATTCATCTAGGGCAGAATTTACTTCATAGAATATTTACAACTGCGGTTAAAAATATATATGTATAATGTTGCATATAATAATAAACTCTCAACAAATGCTAACTACTAATATGTTTATTTTGAATTGCTTTCACTCTAGGACCTCTCTGGTGGCTCAGACGGTAAAGAGTCTGCCCTCAATGTGGGAGACCCAGGTTCGATCCTTGAGTCAGGAAGATCCCCTGGAGAAGGAGATGGCAGTCCACTCCAGTATTCTTGCCTGGAAAACCCCAGGGATGGAGAAGCCTGGAGGGCTACAGTCCATGGGGTTGCAGAAAGTCGGACAGTCTATGGGGTTGTTAGTCGGACTGAGCGACTAACACTTTCACTTTCACTTAGCACAGCTGTTCTTGGTTTTCAGGACTAAGCCTGGGATCATCGGTCCATCAGCCCATTGGAAAGAAGTAGGCAGATGTACCTCATGTACTGGACATGTGTCTGGACGTGGTACTACTGATCTGTCTTCCATGGGCAGTTTCTCCGTCTGTGCGAATGGATTTGTGTGGGTCCCTCCACACTGGGGAGCTTCCCAGATGGCACTAGAGGTAAAGAATTCGCCTGTCAATGCAGGAAATGGAAAAGACGCGGCTTGGATCCCTGGGTCAGGAAGACCTCCTGGAGGAGGGCGTGGCAACCCACTCCTGGAGAATCCCATGGGCAGAGGAGCCTGGCGGGCTACAGTTCATGGAGTCTCAAAGAGCTGGACATGACTGAGCAACTGAGGACCACACATACGCTCTCCCCACCCCGAACCCTCATGACCAACAGCACAGAGCCTGGTTAAGATCAGGACTGCAAGTGCAGCTGAGACCATGAAAACAGACGCGTGAACTGGGCCTGATTTTCTGGAGAAAGCATCCCGTACTCTGCCTTTTTGGATGCCTGAGTTCTCTGTAGCCTTAGGCAAAAAAAAAAAAAAAAAAACTAAATTTTTAGCATCTTGGTTACTACATCTGTCAAATATGAATTATGTGAAACTGCAGGTCTGTTGTGAGAATCAATTGAGATGCCATATGTCAGTGGTTCTCAATCTTCGGCTTACTCTGGGATGGGGCCCAAGAATTTTAATTTCTAACAAGCTCCCGAGTGATGCTGGTGAGGCTGCTTCCCCTCCCCCGCCCTCCTGTCACATGCGAGAGAAATGCAAATGTGTGATGTCTTAGCTTTGCTATACAAATCAATGGAGCTAATCAGTTATATATTGTTTCTAAGAAGTAGACAGATGTAAAATTTTGGTTCAAACTGCAGTAGGGCAGGGGGGAGAGGGCTTACTGGAAGCGTAAAAGATATTCTAGGAACCCCAAAGGAACAGCTAAGGGATCTCCAGTTCCCAGAAGAACCTGAGGACGCCAGGAAAGACTCCCGACTGAATAAAGGAACCTCACTCAAGCTGAACACATGCACCTTTGTGGTTTCCCCCCATTTTCCGGATCAGGGCCTCCCCCGAAAGCAAGCTTCAGACAGCAAGCAGCAGGGTCTGGGGGCTGTCAGCTGGGAAGTGATGTGTGAGGGGCTGCAGCCCTGCCATCTCCTGGGGTCCTGCCTCCCGCTTCTCATCCTGAGCTAATCAGGAGCCTGGGGGGCCCGGGGCCGCCCCTCCAAGAGGGTCCATCCCCAGGGTGGGGCCTGGGGCCTGTCAGCAGGGTGAGGAGGAGGAGGCGATGAGACTAAGACATTTCTCTCACCTCCAGGAGCAGACATTAAGGAGAGGAAATGAAAACGGAGCCGGGAAGCCTCTGGCTTTCCCCCCAGGGCTCTTTCGGTATTAATTTAATCCTAACTTCGGATGGCAACTGCCTCTCCCAGGCCCGGCTCTCTGGTATTCTTGAGTTACCCGTGGCCGAGAGGGAGCTGTGTTCCAGGGACTTCTAGAGCACGTGAGGGAGGCAGCATGATCCCAGCTAGCCCTCTGGGCCACAGGCCCCTGGCCCCACACGGAGCAGAGTTACTGTCGTGCTGGGTCTTCTACCCGCTGCCCGTGCTCCTGTGGCTTGCAGGTCCCGTCAGGCTCGGCTCTGGGTTTCTCTGGGCCTGAAGGAGCCCAGCCGCCAGGAGAAAATGAAGTGGCTTCTCATCCGGACATCCTGTCATCCTCTCTCTCTCTCTCTCTCTCTGTTTCTGTCTCTGTCTCTGTCTCTCTCTCTCTCTCTCTCTCTCTCTCTCGGCATTCTGTGGTCCTTCTCGACTTATTTCATTAACCAAATTAGGAGGTTAAGGGCTTCCCTTATAGCTCAGTCCATAAAGAATCTGCCTGCAGTGCTGGAGACCCGGGTTCAATCCCTGGGTAGGGAAGATCCCCTGGAGGAGTAAACGGCAACCCACTCCAGTATCCTTGCCTGGAGAATCCCATGGCCAGAGGAGCCAGGTGGGCTGCAGTCTACGGGGCCGCAAAGAGTCGGGAACGACTGAGCGACTAACACTTACTTACTAACTTAAGTTAGGAGGTTAGAAGTGGCTGGTATGAAGGCCAGTGTCTGAGGCCCTTGACTGCACCCTGCCCCTGGCGTCCGATCTCCCCTGGCCTGGACGCCCAGGCTGAGTCCCCCCTCTCCCACCGCACCCTTGGCTCGTGGGTCCTTTCCTATGGGTGAGAAGACAGGCCTGAAAAGCAGTCGCAGCCTCCTACAGGATCCCGGGGCTGGGATTAATTTCCGAGGCCCACTAAGACCAGCGTGGTGCTCTCTGGGCAGCCACTTCAAAGCATTCCGACTGGCTGGAGGAAAGGCCTTCCCTGAAAGGTTCTCAGGGCCCGAGATAACTGGCTCCATCCTGCGGAGGCACCTGCGGTTGGGTCTGCCTTAAATACCGCCTGTGGGCACCATCTGTGTGTCTTTCTTTCAAGACAGGCAGATTTCATTTTTTTTCTAGCCTGAATATAACACATATTGTTTCAGAAGCTAAGAAGAATTCAAGGCCGTGTGTGTGTGTGTGTGTGAGAAACCTTTCAAGGCTTACTTTCTTCTTAAAAGTTAAAAAAATTAGCTTTATTGAGGTATAACTGGGCTTCCCAGGTAGCTCAGTGGTGAAGAACCTGCCTCCCAATACAGGAGACATGAGTTTGATTCCTGGGTCAGGAAGATTTCTTGGGGAAGGAAATGTCAACCCATTCCAGCGTTCTTTCCTGGGAAATCCAATGGACAGAGGAGCCTGGTGAGTTACAGTACACGGGACTGCAAAATAGTCTGGCCTGACTTAGCGACTAAACAATAATTGACAAATAAAATTGTGAGGTATTTTACACTGATGAGCCTATCCGCAGGGCGGGGATAGAGCTGCAAACACGGAGCAGGGACTTGTGGACACAGCAAGAGGAGGAGAGGCTGGGATGAACTGAGAGAGCAGTGTTGAAATATCTACGCTGCCATGTGTAAAACGGACAGCCAGCGGGAGCTGCTGTATAACACAGGGAACTAGCCTGGTGCTCTGTGAGACCTGGAGGGCTGGGAGGGGGNCCACTCCAGTACTCTTGCCTGGAAAATCCCATGGACAGAGGAGCCTAGTAGGCTGCAGTCCATGGGGTCTTGAAGAGTCGGACACGACTAAAGTGACTTAGCAGCAGCGGCAGCAATTGGCTAAATAAAACCTAGTAATGCCATTTTTGAAAGTTCCCCATGTGATAACTAAACCTACAGCAAACCTTTCTGATTATGAAGAAAGAGCAGAAAGTTGTAAGGAGACACAGATCAGAGCTTTTGCTTGTTAAAAAAATTGTTCTTTCTCCTAAATTGGATAACAGTATAGCATCTTAGAGCTACATTGGATAACAGTACAGCATCTTAGAGCCAAGGACATAACCATGAACATTGATGAGAAACCTGTAATATTTATTGGATCTTGTGAGACATCTCAGACTCTAACAAGTATGTCACTTCCCATGGCCCTGTGGGGCCATTTATCCCTCATTTGACAAGTGTTGACTGAGCACTCTAGTTGGTTGGGGTATGCTGGTGACCAAAGCCCTTGCACCCTATGGAGCTTGCATCCTAGTGAGGAAAACCAGTGGTGTCCACCAGATGGAGACTAGTCATCCACAATATCTGGGTCCCACTTCAGGTTTTATTAATCTAAATGGTTGCTTCTTGGCAACTTGTGAGTCTTTCTCTGCCCTTCCTACATTTGAATACTCCCTTAAGGGCAGGGGTAGAGTGTCTCACCGGAGAAGGCAATGGCAACCCACTCCAATACTCTTGCCTGGAAAATCCCATGGATGGAGGAGCCTGGTAGGCTGCAGTCCATGGGATCACTAAGAGTCGGACATGACTGAGCGACTTCACTTTTGCTTTTCACTTTCATGCATTGGAGAAGGAAATGGCAACCCACTCCAGTATGCTTGCCTGAAGAATCCCAGGGATGGGGGAGCCTGGTGGGCTGCTGTCAATGGGGTCACACAGAGTTGGACATGACTGAAGCGACTTAGCAGCAGCAGCAGCAGCAGAGTGTCTCACAAATCTGAAAACACTAGTTGAAAAGAAAGGCCCAGATAGGCCCACAGAATCTACCTCTGCGTGCTTCATAATCAAAGACGTTTCTGGCACCGAGGGCAGAAAAGAGTTTTTATAGTATCCCCTCCCCTAGCACTGGCCCTAAATCCATTAGGGTAGAGCTGTTACCCATCTGAGTTTCAGTAGGGCCAATTTACAGCAAAAGGTTGAGTAAATCCTAAGATCAACTGGGAGCTGTATTGTATTAGGATTACAGAAGCCACTCAGTGTATTTCAGGTGGCAAGGACTTGAGATAGGAACTAGGAGCTTAATGTAAACATTGGAAGAAGTGGGGAAGCAGGTCAGAGAAAACCCCCACTGAAGGTCAAGAAAGCCAGCAGATCTGAACCAAAAGTTCTCAAGAGTTTGCCTAGAAGCTGAAGAAGGTTGCTATAAAATTGTCTTCCCACACATTTGGCTGTGACTGTGTCCAGAGATTAATGGCTTCTCATTTACTTTACAAATCTCACGTGAGTGCCTGTCTTCTACTAGCAAACCATAGGGGAAGGGGATCCTGAAAAACGTACTTAACTGGCATCTCTGCAATGAAGACAAGACCTTAAGAAGGGCCATGGGGTAGGGTGAGGGGGTGGATGCTGGGTTGGNCTCAGATATGCAGATGACACCACCCGTATGGTAGAAAGTGAAGAAGAACTAAAGAGCCTCTTGATGAACGTGAAAGAGGAGAGTGAAAAAGTTGGCTTAAACCTCAACATTCAGAAAACTAAGATCATGGCATCCGGTCCCATCACTTCATGGCAAATAGATGGCAAAACAGTGGAAACAGTGACAGACTTTATTTTGGGGGGCTCCCAAATTACTGCAGATGGTGACTGCAGCCATGAAATTGAAAGACGCTTACTCCTTGGAAGGAAAGTTATGACCAACCTACACAACATGTTTAAAAACAAAGACAATACTTTGCCAACAAAGGTGCATCTAGTCAAAGCTATGGTTTTTCCAGTGGTCATGTATGGATGTGAGAGTTGGGCTATAAAGGAAGTTGAGTGCCAAAGAATTGATGCTTTTGAACTTTGGTGTTGGAGAAGACTCTCGAGAGTTCCTTGGATAGCAAGGAAATCCAACCAGTCCATCCTAAAGGAAAGCAGTCCTTACTATTCATTAGGACTGGTGTTGAAGCTGAAACTCCAATACTTTGGCCACCAGATGCAAAGAACTGACTTATTTGAAAAGACCCTGATGCTGGGATTGAAGGCGGGAGGAGAAGGGGATGACAGAGGATGAGATGATTGGATGGCATCACTGGCTCAATGGCTCGAGTTTGAGTAAACTCCAGGAGTTGGTGATGGACATGGAGGCCTGGCGTGTGCAGTCCATGGGGTCTCAAAGAGTTGGACATGACTGAGTGACTAAACTAAACTGAATGGCTGATTCATACTCTTCTACAGTAGCTGCTGCTGCTAAGTCGCTTCAGTTGTGTCTGACTGTGCAACCCCATAGACGGCAGCCCACCAGGCTCCGCCATCCCTGGGATTCTCCAGGAAAGAACACTGGAGTGGGTTGCCATTTCCTTCTCCCTTCTACAGCAGAAACCAACACAAAAGCAATGATCATCTAACTAAAAAAATTAAGTGTACAGCATGATCATGTCGATCAAGGTGCTCTTTCTTGGAAGTTAACTGTTACTTGTGCCTTGATTAGGAGAGACAAGAAACTGTCTTGAAATCTTAGACAAGGAGCTCCAAGAAACACTTCCTATCGATGACGTTTGGTTACAGTGGTCATTGATTCCTCTATGCTTTCATGCATGCACGCTACAGACTTTCACTGAAAAAGGTCCTGAGGATTTAATGATAAGATGTAACTCCTGCCTTTAAGGAGGTCGTAGTCAAATAGCAACCTACTCCAGGATTCTTGCCCGGAAAACCTCATGGACAGAGGAGCCCGGCAGGCTACAGTCCATGGGGTCGCAAAGAGTCGGACACAACTGAGCGACTTCACTTCTTCAGTCTAGTGTAAGAGGGAGACAGATGAAGGTCACAACAATATCTGTACATGCTACCCAGTCACTTGTTTACATTTATGGATTTCCTAAAAGGTAGAATGAGATGGGGATGTATATTCACGCACATGTGTGTTTGTGGGAAGAAGTCTCTACAGTTGTTCAAACCCAACTACTGGTCACCCTGGGGCATGGAAAACATTAGAGATGAGAAAAGGACATTGACCAGCAGGCCTCATTGTCCTAAGGCCTGCTGTGAGCTTGTGAGAAAGTGAACCTCAAGGAAACTTTACCGGGTGGGATTATTTATTGGAAAGATAAGCAACGTATTATCTCCCTGTGTTGATAACAAAGGTGGAACCGGTCTTAGGGATGGCACATCAACTGTATTCATAAAATGTGACTTTAGCAAGCCTGGGTTCTTTTCACCAGCGGACTGCCTCTCTCTTCTGTAAGGCCACCTACTCAGTTCTACAAAAGAGTCAAAGAATCATTGAATTTTAGCCTAGGAAGAGAGGCTGGCATGAGAGAGTGGTTGAGAGTGAATGTGCTATTGAACTAGACTATGTCTGCAGCCAAGCAGAGGGCTTTAAAACTCAGAGGACAAATGCCATTCTCTACACTCTTCTAGACCGTGGAGTCTGTTTGGTTGGATATGTTTCCTCTGAGCTTTCAGTCTCAGCCCTCAGCTCCCCTCGCACTTTTGAATGAAAACAATTCCTGGAGTCTAGCAAATATAGCACCCTTCTCCTTCTCAGGAGTATTTGCTGCCTTTTTTTTTTTTTTTTTTTTTGCTTTATAATACCAGGGCTTTCTAACCTCTCTGGAAGAAGCCCACATGGACCAGGGCAAGGAGATGGCCAAGCTGTCGGACTGGCCATCTGAAAAGGGAGGTCTGCGCGGATTCACTGGGGATGTTGCCGTGCCAGCTGAGCCCTGCTTACCTCTGAAATGTTGATCCGACCCTCCTGGAAGGAGCAGGTGGTGGGGTCATGAGTACAGAGGTTTCGGTATTTGCACCAATGGCAGCGGAAGGCGCTGTTGACACAGGACAGGCACCTGCAAAGATGCAGACAGTAAGAGGCAAAGAGGAGGGAAGGGGGCCAGGGAGCCCACGTGCCATGTCAGAAGTCTGTTACCTGAGTCTCACTCTCAGCGGGGTGGGCTGCGGGGGCATCCCCAGCCCTGAAAATTGTGGCTTTTCCTTCTAAGATGTTCAGGGGACCAGAAAATTGAGGGAGAAATGTGTCCAGAGTGGGAATGTCTCCGAAAGCAGTGGCGTGCTAGAGCTGGTCTGTTTCAGCTCATGACAGCCAATTATTCATATTTTCAGGAAAGTTGCAAGTGGGTCATCGACATGATAGCTGCTTGAAACGAGCCACAGAGGGAATCACCTGCTGAATCAGAATTTCTTCATCCGTCTGTACTAAAACTTTTCTGTCCACTCCACGGGGTTGTTTTGTGTCAAACGAGATAACGTATAGGACGTGGTTTTAAAAAACACAATGCTAAATGTGTTATTTGTAGGGGCTTAACGTACCTGTTACTTCAAGCTCTTAAATCATATTTGAGTGTTCACAGGTGGTTCATATCACCTGTGTTTTGGAGTTTGAGTGGAGTGAATGGTATCAACTGATAACTCTGTCGCCCTCTCCAAGTAGCCAGACATGGGAGCAACAGGCTGCATGTGGCTCCTGCCTTTCTCGCCAAGTGGAGCGCCTCTTTCCCTCTGGTTTCCCCTGCATTTTATATGTATCATCTAGGCTCCCTGTGTGCGGTCAGACCACCGCCAGGGAAATAGGTTTGGCCGGTGGAGTTGATCTACCGGCTCCTTGTCAGATCCCCTCGTCCAGCCTTGTTACCATTGGACCAACCTGGCAGGCACACGGCAAGGTCTGCAAACTGGCGCCACCTGCTGGGGCTCTAACGGCATTTGGGCGGATGGGGCTTGATCCAGGGCCCATTGGCTTATAAACCACCGCGGACCAGGCGCGATATCCCATCGACACTTCTTCCCCATGCCGGATATTTTCATCCCCTTCTAGATATGCCCATAGTTATTTCGTTCCTGAACTTAAGCCAGATGGACTGGGTCTTCCTCACATCTTACGATTCAGCAAGTAAATCACAAAAATGGATCAAGGATGATGAGATCAGGGTTCTTCGAGAACAGGCTTGTCCACTTGCTAATTTGGTGGCTTCCAATGGAGCACGTATCCCCTCTGGGCCTTAGTTTACCACAGTAAAAGCAGAGGCTTGAACACGATCCTGTGATTTGTAACTGGATGGATAAGGCAAGACAGCGCATGGCAATAAAAGGTCAAAGATACTTGCTTTTCTTTCTGCTAAAACTTGCTGCCCGTGACAACATCTCCAATGCCACGATAATCCACGGTTGAGAGTGGTGACATCACACTGGGGTGTCGTGGAAATGAGGACGTTCTCACAAACAATGCGTCCCATCACCACTGTCCTGGAGCGTGAGAGGGAGGTTGGGGAGTTCCCACTCCAAGATGCTCGTGATTCCCAAAACAGGGTTAGCTGCGATTGGACGCAGGGCTTAGGGGGCGATTTTATCCGGTTCAGCTTCTGCCACATACCGCCTTGTCTTGGCTCCTCCCAGGCCACTTTTTATCACTTGTTCTGTCTGTCTTTCTGTCACATCTATTGATTTGTCCCAAATGGGTCCAAGTGGCGTCTCCTTCCTTAGCTACTCTGGAGACCCGAGAACTCCAGCAGATGATCTCATCATGAAAATCCAGATCAGAAAAGGGAGATGAACGAAGCTCATTTGTCTATTTTTATGGCTTAAAGTTTCCTTTAGGGCCTAGCTGCTACAGAGCCTTTCCCCACACGGATTGCTGGGCCCATCGTGGCCACAGCCTGGACCCTCAGACTTGATACCACTGGAGTCCTCAGGCAGATGCTGTACTGGGCAACAGGAAGGATAGGTCCACAGAACGTTCCCAGGTGCTTCTCCCTCTGGCCTGGAGCTCTTGGTTGACCTCTGCTCTTGCCTATGACCAAGGTCACATGGCCCTTACGTGGCCCTATTATAGAGACCCCAGTTTCTCTTTTTCTAAATCACACAGCACATGAGTTTCCAGATGACGTGGAAAGAGTCTCAGTTTCACTTCAAGAGAAGACCGGCAGAAACTAAGTATGGGTCTCTCTCCTCCACTCCTGGCCCCGATTTTTACTTATGAAGTGCGCCCGGCTTCCTGCACAGCTGTAGGAACCCACAGCCATGGCACTCAGCTGCTGGACGTGGCTGGTGAAGTCAGACGCGTAGCACCTAAGCCCCCTGGGGACCGATGGTTGGGTCTGGTTTTCGCTTCCTCCTTGAAAAGTTGAAGGCTCAGTGTGGAGCTCGGTAGGGTTGAAAGCCTCCTCGCTGTGTCCCAGCCCACATCCTTTATTCGGGCGCTGGGTGAGGCCATTTCCCCAGCCTTGCCCCTTCCTCTGAGGCTGTCATCTCTGACGCCCTCTTCACGTGCCCATGGATGATGTGGCTACATTCCGCTGGCTGTCGATCTCCACATTCAAAGCCACCACCCGCTGGCATTAAAGGGAGGACTTTCCTTCGAGCTCCTGGGCCGTAACTTCTGTTTCTACTTCAAAACTGTTTTATCTCTTAGCTTGAGAGCTGAGGGTAGGGTATGTTGCAAGGGAGACTGAATGAGATCAGAGCCTGTGGACAGCGAATGCCGTTCAGCTTGGTGTAACTGAATTAACTGAATATAACTGGAATATTTATGGGGCACTTTTCGCTGTTCTAGACAAAGTGCCACGTCTGATCTGGAGATTGGGTGGCGAACGTAAGACCGTTCTTGTCCTAAGGCAACTTAGGAACCCCCTGCCACACACACACATATCCAGACCCAGGGCAAGCCGGCTCCTGGCCTGGCCCTGCCAGGACCCACTTGCTCGCCAGCCTCCTCTGACCTCATCTCTAAGGGAGGACGCTGGCCTAGGTGCTCTTCCCGCTCTGGCCCTAAATGACTGCGAGCGCCGCTAGGGGCGTACTTACAGGTGGTGGGCACTGCAGTTGTAGAACTTGAACTCAGTGCTGACGAATATCTTCCCTGTCTCCTTGGATCTCAGCTGCAGCTCTAGCCCAAACCAGTCTGAAAAAAAAAGGGGGTGGAGAGGAGAAAATTACAAGCTGGGAGCCCAGTGGAGGGGCTTGGGGGTAAATCATTCGGCCACTCCGGGGCTCCCATGGGGCAGTGATGGCAGATGGAGCCTTCCTGAGTCCTCTTCCAAGAGTCCCTTTCTTCCTTCTGATGACCAGCCCATCACTGAGACCCAGACATCCCAGGCCCCCTCTTAGGGAAGAGGTGACAGATCAGATCTTGTAGAGTCCCCTGCCTAGGTTGAATATGTTCAGTTACTGAAAGATTGTCAGAAATATCAGGTCACCAATATAAAAATAAAAAATTTAAAAATATATATATCAGGTCAAAACCTCTAAAAGCCCCCAGTTCTATGAAGAGAACCTACTAAAAACCACTGGCTGAAGCCACTGATGTTCCTCGAAGGGAAGGGAAGTCTGGAAAAACTCATGCACACTGTGCAGGCTTAACCCAAATGGGAGACAGGGCCCTCCCTCTTCCTGAAATTTCCTTGGGGCATGACAGCTTGCTTTCAAACTTAAATGGATTTATAAGTCAAATTAGAGTCTGGCGTAAGAAGACCTAGTCTGGCAGCTGTCAGTCGGACTGTGCTGGCACTTGCCACCCTGTCTCCTGGGTCCCCTACTCTGGGCCAGCCTGATCAAGCAGCCCCGAGCATTTGACGCTCACTGCAGAGGCTTCTTACCCTGATCCAGAGGGATGACGGGCACATCCTTGGGTCCCGGGGAGATGCAGATGACCTGGCTCCCAGATACTTGTCCCTCTACCTCCGTCAGGTTCCCAAAGGCACAGGAGATGCCCACAGACAGATCGGGGGCATCGCTCACGACCAGGCTGAGCTGTGGGCGGAGCAGAGACATGACGCTGTGGGAAGACCCCGCAGGCTCGGGGACCTGAGCTCCAGGCCTGGCCCTGCCGCTGTCCACTTGCTCCCTCCTCTCCCCGGACCTCATCTAGGAAGAGGATGTCGGTCCAGGAGCCCTTCTAGCTTTGACCCGGAGCCATTACCGTAGGACTGCAAGGGGTGTTGCAGGGTCAGTGGTCTTTATTATTGATATTACTTTTCAGTTTTGCCCAGAATCATAAAGCACTGGTGGGAGAGGAAGGGATGCTAAGGGTGGGGGAAGGTCCCAAAACCCATCTCAGCCTGAGCTCGTTTTGACATGAAACCATGCAAACTTGAAAAAAGCCAGTTATGAGTTGAACTCATCACAAACAAGTCTTAGGTTCATAGGAGAACAAGTGTCACCAGCCTGGAGGTTTATAAGGAGTTTACTGTTTGGCTGCCCCCCCAACCCTGGCTGTCATGCAGGGGCTGGCTACCAAGGCAGTGGGCTTCTATTCCCGGTCGGCCTCTGGCTCTTTGCCCCTGAGTGCTCCCCCAGAGCAGGGCAGTTCCCTCACAAGGCGCTTAGGGGATCAGAGAAAGGCAGGGGGTGGACACCAATGCCCTGGATGATGTCTGCGGTTCCCTAGGCTTCCAGGGAGGCAGGCCAGTGGTCTGCACGCTTTTTAAGTTTGAATATCCTCCTCTGAATGGTAAAAATATCACAGACTGTCAGAAGAATGATTGAGAAACCATTTAATTGCAAAACAGCGCTCTGAATTCCGTGCCCTCAGAAGTGGGTTTGTACTAAAGGACAACAATATGATATCTAAGTGGTATTGGAAACCAGAGGAGAGAAACGTGACTCCCAGTGGGGAGTGTGCCTGGGGGATCGTGGTGACAACACCCCGTGTCCTCCGAGAAGCGAGTCCTGAGGGAGGGAGGTCTTGCTTTGCCCTCCCATGATGCCTGGAGGGCTTTCTCAGCCCCGGTGGCCATCACCTAGTCTTTCCATACATCTGTCTGCCGCTGAACCTCTGCCCCAGTTTCGTTTCCATGGGGCCGAGAGACTAAGGTACAAACTCGGCTGTTTGTTCCCTCAGCTCTGTGTGAGCCAAAACCTCCCGGCTAGGATGAATGAACGCAAGTCTTGGGAGGCTCATTAACTAATTAGCATTCGTGAATGCCCATAAAACCACCAGAAGGAAATAACTGCATAGGCTCGAGGTCGCGGAGTATTTGGGGTTGTACCTTGACAGGTGGTGAAGGACTGCTGCATCTCTTTCTCTTTCAGCACACCCTGTGAATTTAGCCTCAGTCTCTCTGTGTCTGTCTGTCCTTCTCTCTGTCTGCCTCTCTCTCACATACACATACAAAGGCAACTCCAAGTTCCTGGGAGCGACTGTACCAGGTGGTCCCTTGAAATCTCTATCATACACCATAGAAGGGGATGAGATTGCATGATGTTGCAGAGGCTTGTAGCTAAATGCAAAATGTAAATTTACAAACCAGATCAATGGGTGATGGATCTGCAAGGAGCGGGGCGGATGACTGGGTCCTGGGTAACGATAGGCGTTACCCTAGTTTTCCCCTAAAATGTCCTCGGAGCGCGTGAAGTCTGACCCGCTTACACTGCGTTAAAGGAACACACCCACGCCTGTGCGCGCGCTGCGCCCCGCCCCAGGCCCCGCCCGGGCTCACTCACCAGCCGGCTGTGCTCAGACACGGAGATGCTGCTGGGGTGCACCTCCAGCCCCACGCANGTGTTCCTCTCGAGTGGAGACGTGAATGTTGGGATATTCTGGAGTCACTGCAAGGGTGTGAAGGAACCCGTAGAGGTTCGTGAGGGATGGGGTGACTTCCCGCGAGGTGCTGCAGAGGAAAAAGGCCTCATCTCGCCTCTAGGGGGATTTTCCCTTTTGTTCTCGAGTTACAGCAGGTTCCTCTCTTGACTTACGACGGGGAACCCAGGGACTCGCCCCGGAGCCCTCCGGAAAGGCCAGTGTCCCCGCGAGTTGCCAGGGGCCTCTGGGGATTCCTGGGCAGTTGGTTCCGTCTCCTAAGTCCCCTTCTGACACCTGAGGATTCCTCTTCACTACAGACGTGGACAGTGGGGTTCCTCTGGAGGTTCCCCAGGGGAGTAAGGTCTCATCTTGTGTGGACACGTGCACCTCCGCATTCCTCCCAAGCTGTAGCTGCAGGGTCAGGCTTCCCGTCGAGGTTACACAGGGGTCTGGGGCTTCCCCTCAAGGCTTTCCCACAGGGTTGAAACACGTGCCAACA
>SJYV01042665.1:0-15181 GCA_006410875.1 Neotragus pygmaeus
GAGGATGAGATGGCTGGATGGCATCACTGACTAGATGGATGTGAGTCTGAGTGAACTCCGGGAGTTGGTGATAGACAGGGAGGCCTGGCGTGCTGTGATTCACGGGGTGGCAAAGAGTCGGACACGACTGAGCAACTGAACTGAACTGAACTGCGTGATGGGGGCGAGGGTCACACAGAAGCCAGACCCTGTCTTCCTGGGAAGCACGCACAGTTTGGACAGGGAAGCAGAGCCCACAATTGATTTAAAATATTACATTGGGTGACTTCCTGTCTTCCAATGCAGGGGACATGAGTTCCATCCCTGGTCGGGGAACTAAGATCCCACATGCTGTCGGGCAACTAAGCCCACACGTGTGCTCTACCTACTGGGCCTGCATCATCGAGAGCCTGTGCACCACCATGAAGATCCCAGGTGCCACAGCTAAGACCCCATAAAGCCAAAAATAAACAAATATTCAAAAAAAAATCCATGAAATGATCATACTGTAAGCAGAAGGCTCCAGATGAAGGAAATGGCAAAATGAGCTCCGTAGCTCCGATCAGTGCTCCCCGTGAAGATGGCCCCAGGGAGGGGTGGACTAAGCATCTTTACTTACATTTGTCTTATGTACTGGGATTATATATAAGATTTGTCCCTAGACAAGGGATGCTATAGACCTGAAACCTTGGAATGGTCTTCAGGCACCCCAAGGAGTGTCAAGATAATTCCTTGGGGTGCAGGAAGAAATCAATAAAAATTCCCATTTATTTTTTGTTGTTTTTTTCTTTCATTTATATTGTATTTGTGTATATTTTAAATATATACAATATGTTAGCACAGATGTACATGGGAATAGTTATAAATTTTAAAATGTGCAGATATTGGGGGTATGTTTGAAAAATCTGTGGGGATGAGGTACATGCCAACAAAGTTTGGAGGCCATTGGTGTATATGTACAAAGGCAGGGAGGTTGGAAAGAGCAAGGGAGGCTAGTACAGCTGGAGCCCAGAAAGGAGCGGGGCAGTGTATGGACAGAAGGCTGGAGGGGTGTCTTGAAGGGCAATGGAGAGCCACAGAAGGTGCTTGCGCAGGAGAGGGGCTCCTTGAGATCTGTGCCTTAAAAATGACAATCTGGCTTCTCTTGGGAGAAAGATGTGAAGGAGACAAGAGCATCTCCAGCTTACTAAGCTGAGACCTCTGAGCTCTTGGGGCAGCAGCCTGGGATGGTGAAAGAGTGTGTTCTGGAGGCCCACAGCCTTGTGTCAAGTTCCACCTCCACTGACTTACTTCACTCTGTATAACAGACTATAGGTCCATCCACGTCACTACAAATGACCCAGTTTGATTCCTTTTTATGGCTGAGTAATATTCCATGGTATATACGGACCACATCTTCTTTATCCACTCATCTGTTGAAGGACATTTAGGCTGCTTCCATGTCCTGCCTATTGCAAACAGTGCTGTGGTGAACACTGGGGTACATGTGTCTTTCTGAACTATGGTTTTCTCGGGGTGTATGCCCATATTAATGCTTATGTATGGAATCCAGAAAGATGATGCAGATGAGCCTGTTTGCAGGGGAGACAGAGATGTGGAGAATGGACACAGGGTCACAAGTGGCGAGGGGAGGCTGAGACAAGCGGGAGAGCTGGAGTGACATACAGACAGGACCATGCGTGAAATAGCTAGCTAGCGGGAGGCTGCTATACAGCACCGAGCTCAGCTTGGTGCTCCGTGTTGACTTAGAGGGCTGGGAGGGAGGTTTAAGAGGGAGGGGACAGATGGATACCTATGGCTGACTCATGTTGATAAAGGGCAGAAACCAACGCAATATTGTAAAGCAATTATCCTCCAACTAAAAATAAATAAAAACGAAACAGACAAAAGAGGGAGGGGACATGCACAGATAGCTGATTCTCTTGTACAGGAGAAACCAACGCAACTTGGTAAAGCAATTATACTAAAAAAAAGCCCGTCCCGCGTATTATCGGTGTGATCCCAGTGTCCAGCCTTCCTGTGCCGGGGCTCCTCATTTCTGAAACAGGAGTCTCAGTAGGCCACTGTGGAGCTGCGGCGAGGATGCAGCCAGATCAAGCCAGCGAAGGGCTGGAAGCAGGGCCCTGCCGAGGGAAGCACTCGGCGTGTGAATTTTCTCGAGCGTTGCTGTTTTTGTTGCCTCTGCCGCTGGCCTGGGTGCTCCTCTACGATGCGATACTTGTCCGCTCTACCCTAAGTTGCCAGCAGCTCCAACCCAACTTCGGGTGCCCCTGGGCAAGACTCTCCTCTCTCAGAGTCTCAGTTTCCCCTTTACAGAATGAGAGCCACAGCTCAGATCAGCGCATTCAGCGGACATGCCCCCAGGGAGGGGTGAACTAAGCATCCTTGTTTTCATTTGTCTTATATTCTGGGATTATGTATAAGATTTCATTTGAACAAAAAAATCTATTGCTTTAAAACAAAACAAAAGTCTTCCAAAAAGCCTAAATACAAATGGATGAGACATTTTCCAAAGGCCTTCCAGACTCAGAGCTGGTGAATTTTGTTGCAAAAATCATAATAGGGTAACAGTTTAAGCTGTCCGTTATAAATATCACCCTGGCACAGAGTTTGAGTTTCTCGTGCATATAATTCCCCCATTAGGCCTGGTAGTGCCTGCACGCCAGGATATATGATGCCTCTCAGATGGGCTGCCGGCCGTCTTCTGGGATTTATGTGTGGCTCCTGCTTTCCCTCATACAAACACTGCCCCCTCGGTTTCTTCCATCTTTCCTAATAAGTCATCCTCCTCACCCTTGGTAGAGTCTTTCAGTTTTCCCTGAACTGCTCCAGCTGGCCTCTGTTCATGCAGCAGGCTGATGCCCGTCGGCAGAGTCCAAGGGCTTTGTGTGAGAGGGGCCTCAGCTCAGACCGGGTGTTGAGTCGACCTCAGAGCTGTGGTTCTCAAAGTTTTTACGAATGTCAGGATCTCCTGGCAAATTAAAAATGCCATTCCCTGGGCCCCGGGTCTTCTGATTCAGCGTCTGCCAAGGGGTCCAGGAATCTGAACATCTCATGAGCTACACATGGACTTCTGAAGGAGTAGAGACACTGACCTGGGCTTAGATCAAGCTATACTGCTGGAGACCACTCCCTGCTTTAGCCAGATCATTTATTCATTCGTCTCTCCAGCCAGCCAGATAACCAGCAGGTCCTTGCTGAGCATCACTTCTGCCAGGCATTGCGCTGAGTTAAAAGACAAGTGTTATCCCGACTCTCCCCTTGCCAAGCACACAGGACAATTTGGGAGCATCCAAATTAATGTCTACTAGAATGAGACATTAGAGTCAGCAGGTTAAAGAGGTGACTCCTCAGGTTATGGAATGAGATAGACATGCTGCTAAATAACTTGGTGACCTTAGGTAAATTGCTTAACCTCTCTGAGCTGTTCTTTCCTCCACTGTCAAGTGGCATAATAACGGTGCGTGCTGCTCCGGGTCACCACAAAGATTAAACAGGGCTATTTAAGTGCGTGAAGCTCTTAGCTGATGCCTGGGATCCATTTAGTTCCCTGTAAACAGTAGTGACTTCATTTTAGGTGAAATTTGTTTTAGATGTTTAGTTTCCTTTTTAATCACCCCGGTCATTTTGCTGTAAGAAGAACACTTCTGTACTTGGCTTTTTGTATTTCTTTTCAGATCAAGGTCCTTTTCCCCCAGTATGCCCTGGGCCGGGCCTCGGTTAGTCTTTCTCACACAAGTCCATGGCCCTTTCCAGTCCTGGATCATGGCTGAGCGCCCAGGCTCTGGCACTGGGCGGGTCTGCGTCCTGATTCCAGCTGTGTGACCATGGGAGAGCCACTTCACCTCTCTGAGTCTAAAGATGGTAACTTTGTCATTGCGTGCAGTCGCCAACTTATGTCCCACTCTTTGTGACCTCATGGACTGCAGCATGCCAGGCTTCCCTGTTCATCACTGTAAGACAGTATCTACATCATGTTATTGAGGTGTTCAATAAAAATTAGATATACAATGCTTATCTAGGTGTATATTAAGTGGTCATGACATATTAGCTATCATTAGTTATTCACTGAATCAATATTCATTGAATACCTACAAAGTGCCTAGTTCAATGTGTGAATAATGATATAACAGTTAATTCAAATGGGTCCAACAACAAGTGAATAGATAAATACAGATATATGTCAGATTGCATTAAGCACTGTGGAGAAAATAAAGCAGAGGAAGGAGTTGAGTGTGATGGCAGTTTTGTGGTGGGGGTGGGGGGTGTTGGGGTTGCTAATCTAACTAGGATGCTCCAGGGAGGCCTCATCAAAAGTGTGATATTTGCACAGTGATCTGAAAGCAAGGAGACAGCAAGCCTATCTGTCTGAAAGAGCGTCCTTAGCAGAGAAGAGCAAAGGCCCTGGGGTGCAAGTGTGTTTGGAGTGTTAGAGGAAATCCAAAGAGGTTGCTGGGACTGGAGTCCAGGGGGTGAGGGGTGAAAACAGGCCAGACGGGTAGAGGAGAGGGGGTAGTGGGGGGCTGTGGTGAGACCTCGCTGTAAGGTTGTGGGCGGGAACCTGGATATTCAGGAGGTTAAAGCACTGGATTTCGTTCCTGAAAGTCAATGAAATGTTAAAAGAGGCTGAGCTGAGAAAGGAGATCAATCGCCAATGAAGTTACTGTAGGGCAGGTTATAGTGGCATTTTGGACTTTATTCTGGGCAGGATGGGATAAAAGCAGGAAGACCACTTGGAAGCTTATATCCAGGTGAGGTATGCCCAAAGCAGAAGTGGTGAGAAGGAGGTAGATTGTGGCTTTGCTCTGAGAGGACGTCTTCTCTTACGGGTTCGTCTTCTCAGCGCCTCGGCCCCTCTCCTATAGGCGGTGCCTCCCCGTGGCCATCCAGGGGCCACTGAGCATATCCTCAGTCATCACTGCCGCCCTGGGCCCAGGCTGTTTTTGCAGGAAGGAGTCCAGCTTTTCACAGGACGCGTGGGTTCTCTCCATATAGAGCCCCACAGTGGTATCCCCTAAGAGACACCCCAGGAGTTCACTCAGGCACTGGGCGCCTATCCCCACTCCAGTCACATGTTTAGCTTCATCTCTGACTGCTCTCTCTTGACCTCTCCCCCTGCCAAGTAGATGAATGGCCTCGCTCTGCTCTGGGCTTGGCTCAGGTTACCATAAATCATCTGGCTGCGCACACACACACGCTCACTCTCCCCTGGCCTGGACGAACCTTCCTAGGATAAACCATGAGTATTTATCTCCGTCTGTCTCACGTGTGTCCTGAAAACAGGAATGGTTTGGGGTTGGGATGTGTTTTCAGCATCACGGTCTGCTCCTCTTATCCCCAGAGTTTGACAGGCCCAAGTCAAGCCAGGATTAAGTTGACACACAAAGCTGACCTGGGCTAAATCGTGAACCCTCTAAGGACTGCTGAGTGTCATTATCATTGTCGCAAAGGCAAGTCCCTCTTCCTGCAAATAAGTACCTTACAGGGTGCTGGCAATAGGGATGTAGATAAGAATAAAGCCACCTCCCACCCTAGGAGAGCTTGCAGGCCAGTGGTGAGGTCTGATGACTATAACCCAGGGCCAAAGCTGCTAAAGTAATGACAGGGAGGCAACACATTTCTCTGAACACTCACTATGGGCCAGGATCTATGCTAAAAACCCAGTTAGCGTTAACACTTTCAAACCCCAGAGCAGCCCTGCTTGGTAGGGGCATGTTCCTGTCTGCCAAGTTCCCTGACTCCAAACAGCCCCAGGAGGGTCCTGGGGACACAGCAGGGCAGGAGCCTCTGGCCTGGGGTTAAATGTCCTTTGGCATCCCAGAAAGAAAACACAAGATTGAGCCTTGCTTCCATGAAGAGGCACTTGACAGGTGGACAGTTATTACAGGCAGCAGAATCCGCGTGGCTCGAGAAAGACACACGCCGTCCCACTGAACACTCTCGGCCACCCTGGATCCTGTAATTGTGCCCATTTCCAGAGACCAGAGGGGTCGAGTGAGTTGCTCAAGGACACACAGATTCCTACATCTGGTCACTAAGCCACTAGATCTTCTGTCTCCAGATGATTAATTGTGTCATAGCTACACTTCAGGAAGAGACTCCTCAGGGGCCAGCTTGGTCTCAGATGTCGGAAACTCTGGCCCAGAATGTGAGGACCCTGAGGGCTCTGCTATGTAGCTTGGACTTGAGATTGAGTGAACACTTTGTAAGCCAGGCATGCAGAGGCAGACTCTAGAAGGTTTGTTCTACAGGGACACCCCCAAGAGCTCCCACCCCTTTTGCAGGAAGCCTGACTCTCCCAGACCACAGCCCAACGCCCAGCCATGCTGACGTACAGACTCCACACAAGGGCCTCCGAGAAGGGACAGGATGCGATGCCTCAGCAACCCTCCTCCTCTCAACACCACCCTCCCTGTGAGCGGAAATCCCCCGAATCCTTTCCTTCTTCGTCAAGGCCCTCCCTCGGGAGGGGTCTTTGTGTGAGAGAGGTGCGCTGCTGCTTTGGGAGGACGGCAGGCCGGCCTGGGGGGGCTCAGAGCCCGGCCCAGCCAGGTCATCGTGCCAGGAAAGGTGGAGGCGAGGGGCCGAAGAGCGTGTGGTGTTGAGGGGAAGGGGCTGGGAGACTTCTGTGTCTGACTTACTTCACTCAGTATGACAATCTCAAGGTCCATCCATGCAGCAAATGACATAATTTTGTTCTTCTTATAGCTGAGTAATATTCCATTGTATGTTCATACCACATCTTCTTTATCCATTCCTCTGTCCATAGACATTTAGAGTTGTCCATATCTTGGCTACTGTAAACAGTGCTGCGATGAACACTGAGGTGCATGTATCTTTTTGAATTATGGATATCTCTGAATATATGCCCAGGAGTGGGATTGCTGGATCATAGAATAGCTCTATTTTAAGTTTTTAAGGAACCTCTATACTGCTCTCCATACTGGTTGCACCGATTTACATTCATACCAACAGTGTAGATAGGAGGGTTCCCTTTTCTCTATATCCTCTCCAGCATTTATTTTTTGTAGAGTTTTTGATGATGGCCATTCTGACCTGTGCGTGGTGCTACCTCATTGTAGTTTTGATTTGCCTTTCCCTAGTAATTAGTGATGTTGAGTATCTTTTCATGTGCTTTTTGGCCATCTGCACAGAGCAGATTCTGACTCTCTCCTTCCCTCCACTGTGGGGAGCAGTAGGCAACTTTTTAGACCGACTCCCTGCACTGAAACAGCTATTGCAAGCAGGCTGCAGTTCCAAGAAAGATCCCAAGGGGGCACCCACCCACATTCTGTCCCTCCTTTTTCTTTTTAAAAAAATGTAATCAAGTATTTGGCTGCCTCCCGTCTCGGTTGCAGCACTTGCAGTTCTCACTGTGTCATGCGGGATCTTTCGTTGCAGCACACAGACTCTCTAGTTGTGGTGCTTGGGATCAGCTGCTCCGAGAGATGGGGGCTCTTAGTTCTCTGACCAGGGATCGAACCCACATCCCCTGCATTGCAAGGAGGATTCTTAACTACTGGGCCGTTAGGGAAGTCCCTTGAGTCTTTTCTGAGCTAATCATTTTCCTGAGCTTACCTGGATCTTCCTACAGCAAGCAGTTTCTACTTGGGTCTTTACAACCTCCTGAACTTCCCTGCCGGCGTGGTGCCTGTCACCACCGTGACGCCACAGGACGAGAAGGAACTGGCCTTCTACAGAGGCTACTACAGAGATAGGTTCGACAAAAGTTTCCAGGAGGTCAGTTTCCCTCTCTGCCTCTCCGGCTGTTGGGGTGGGGCGGGGCTGGTCCCTCTTAGTGTTTCTCTTTACCACCTCAGCTACACTTTCACCCCATCACTGAAGACACACTATTTTGACTTCCAAGTCAGCCTCTGTCCTTATGAGGGGAGAACCATTGTGCAAAAGCAGTGGTTTCCTTGACACTTCTGTAGGGAAGGTCGATCCCAGAGACAGGGGCGGTGAAGAAAGGTGAAGGCTAGGAGGTTACTGTGAAGATTACAAGGTGAAGGTACTGGTTAGCAGGTCACTGTGTATCTGAACTGGACACAGTTTTTTTCCTCTAGGAAGACAGGATTTGGGCTTCCCTTGTGGCCTGCAGTGCAGGAGACCTGGGTTCTATCCCTGGATTGGGAAGATCCCCTGGAGAAGGGAAAGGCTACCCACTCCAGTATTCTGACCTGGAGAATTCCATGGACTCTACATACAGTCCATGGGGTCGCAAAGAGTCTGACATGACTGAGCGACTTTCACTTTCACTTTTTGGTCTGTTTTCACTTTGTGGGGTTGTGTTAAAGGTTAAATCGAAAAAAAGTGAAGCAATTAGCATAATGCCCTGTATACAGGAACTGTTGAATAAATGCTATTACTAATTCAGAGAGGGCTTCACAAAAGAAATATTTCTATGGACCTATTGAATTCATGGTCTAAAATAACAGCCCCGACTTGAGTGAGAGAGAGGAAGAGAGAGAGGGAAAGAGAGAAACCGGCTCTGAAAAGTATGCATGTGTCTGAGTCAGACATTAAGTAACTTATTTTTCCTGGAAATTGATTTTAGTGCTAGAGTTACCCAGTGGAACTGCTGACCTGAATTCTGTGAGAATAACAATAATGATACTATCTAATGTGTCTTGAGCTCTTACTCTGTTCCAAGAGCTGTTTAAAAGTGCTGTATATATATTAAGTCATTAAATCCCACAACTGTCCCATGAGGTTTTCCAAATGAGGAAATGAAAGAACAGATAAGTTAAGGGACTCGACCAAAGCCATATAGCCAGCTGAAGGGAAGGAACCAGGATTCGAAGCCATGGGACCTGGCTCCAGAGACAANCCCACTCCAGCGCTCTTGCCTGGAGAATCCCAGGGATGGCAGAGCCTGGTGGGCTGCCGTCTATGGGTTCGCACAGAGTTGGACATGACTGATGTGACTTAGCAGCATATCTTTCATGAGATTTTGAAAATGAAATGTGAGTCCTGAACCAGGTCTTTGGCCTTCTCTTGGAGATTTTAGAGGGGATTAGAGGATCATGTGCCATAATCCTTATTTCAACTAACCTATTTTAATATGTGAATTGTTCATTATGTAAGTAATATATGTAAATAAATTCATATGCCAAGAATATTAACACATTTTGTGTAAGACTTGAGATTCCTTTGACCAAGTGCTCCTCTCCTAATCTGCTTGCTTCTCCTCAGAGGGCCTTTGTATTTGCAGATATGTTCCCATAAAAAGTACTCAGTATTTATTTCTGTGTGTGTATGTTCTACATAGATAACATAATTCTGTACAAATCATTCTTCAGCATGCTTGTTCTCATCATCCAAAGACAGTGGAGACCTCGCCATGTCACTATCTATGGATCTGCTCTGTTCTTTTTAGTTGCCAAGAATTCCATTGTAAGGTGAGTCAGTTTATCAATTAATTTCCCTGCTGCTGGATATTGAAGCTAGTTTGCAGTGTTTTGCTGTTACAATGATCCTGGGAGCATCTTGTCCTTGGCGCTTTTGTTGCCTGTTTGTTTCTCAAGGTAGATTCTAAGAAGAGGAACTTGAGGAAATTGTATCAGTTATCTCTTGCTGCAATAATGCTGTGTAACAAATGAAAGTGAAAGTCATTCAGTCATGTCTGACTCTTTGTGACCCCATGGATTATACAGTCCATGGAATTCTCCAGGCCAGAATATTGGAGTAGGCAGCTGTTCCCTTCTCCAAGNTCTCTTGCTGCAATAATGCTGTGTAACAAATGAAAGTGAAAGTCATTCAGTCATGTCTGACTCTTTGTGACCCCATGGATTATACAGTCCATGGAATTCTCCAGGCCAGAATATTGGAGTAGGCAGCTGTTCCCTTCTCCAAGGATCTTCCCAACCCAGGGATCAAACCCAGGTCTCCTGCATTGCAGGTGGATTCTTTACCAGCTAAGCCACCAGGGACTGTAACAAATAGTCCCAGATTCAATGACTTAGAACAACAGTCATTTATTCTTTCTCACCAGTCAACAAGGTGGTTGGGCAGTTCTGCTGATCTGATTGTGGTTATGCTTCCTTATGTGTTTAGAGTTCACTAGCAAGTCAGCTGGGGAAGGCTGGTCTCAAATGGCTTTAGCTAGGACAGCCCATTTCTGCTCCGTATGGCCTCTCTTCCTCAATCAGATTAGGCTGGGCTTGTTCTTCTGGTGGAGGCGGGGGTCTAAGAGGGTGAGGGGAAGTGTACAGGGCCTCCTGAAGTCCGGGCTCAGAACTGGCTCACGATCACTTTTGCTCCATTCTATTGACCAAAACAGACCACAAAGCCACCTAGAGTCAAAGGGTGGGGAATAAATCCACCTTTAGAAAGGAAGAGTGAGAAGTCACATTGAAAGAATATGGCGGGAGCGAGTGGAGGGTAGAATTGGGGCCACTTTTTGCAATCAATCTACCACACTTTTTGAGTAGGCACCTATTTCCTTCAACTGGATGCTGCCAAATTGTCCCCCAAGTGGTTGGTCCTTTGATCTGCATCCTACGAGCAGAGGGCAGAAGGTCTGCTTCCCCACACCCTCCCCCCCACAGAGTCTGAGCACTTGGCCAGCGCTTGGGCTTGATCTGTCACTCTCCACACAGTGTAAACTTTTACGAAGACAATGGAGCAGTGAAATGCATCCTCTTAGGGTAACAATTTAACTCATCTTTTTGAGGGTCAAAACCCCATTTTTTAAAAATCAAACACAGATNCTTGGGCTTGATCTGTCACTCTCCACACAGTGTAAACTTTTACGAAGACAATGGAGCAGTGAAATGCATCCTCTTAGGGTAACAATTTAACTCATCTTTTTGAGGGTCAAAACCCCATTTTTTAAAAATCAAACACAGATATAACTCATCAAAATGCAAAATTTACATGAAGTCTTAAAAAAAAAAGGTAAATTTTCAAGGAGATATCTTGCTATCAAAGCCAGTTACTTTAGATTTTATACCATACTCTCAGAATTTCTGCATTTGTTCACTTGTGGCTCAGCTAATACTGAGCACTCACCTCCTATGCGCCAGGCACGGTTTTGGTGCCAGGGACGCAGGGGGTGACCTGAGAGTCAAGGTCCCTTCCCTCTTGGAGCTGAATATTTATGGAGAGGAAAGAGACAAAAACATTAATATTATAATTTCAAAAAATGATAGAAGCCGTGAATAAAGTAAAACAGGGTTGGTAGAGAGCCTCTGGGGATGGGAAACTTCACTGACTCCTTGATGGCTTCAGCAAATACTTACTGAGTTTCTTTTGAGGATCAAGTCACCATTCTAGGTGCTGGGGTCACAGAACAGAGATCCTTGCCCTTCTAGAGCTGATCCTCCAGGGGAGGCACGATGGCGGAGACAGACAACAAATAGCAGAGATGATAAACGCAGGTTGTCTGGTGTGTTAGGTGATGGGCTTCCCAGGTGCCTCCCAGGGGGTAAAGAATCTGCCTGCCAGTGCAGGAGATCCAGGTTCAATCCCTGTGTGGGAAAGATCCCTTGGAATAGGAAATGGCAATGCACTCCAGTATTCTTGCCTAGAGAATCCCATGGATAGAGGAGCCTTGTGAACCACAGCCCACGGGGTTACAAAGAGCTGGACACAACTGAGTGGCTAAGCACACGCACACGTGTTAGGTGATAAGGAATATGTCCACTCCTTTGCCCAGATAAAGAAGAGCAGGATGAAAAGGGGAATCAGTCCTGAGAGATGTTGGGGGCAGTAGCTGAGTGAAATGGGAGGCGGGAGCCTCCTGGCAGAATTGAAGGAGGGAGGGAGGAGCCATGCCCTCCTCTGGGATGAGAGCAGTCCAGGGTCAGGGCATACCTGTGGCAGAGGCCCAAGTCAGGAGTGTGCATGGTCAGTGAAGGAGCAGAAAGAGGCCAGTGGGGCCAGAGCAGAGCAGGGAAGGGAGGGTGGGTGATGAAGCTGCAGAGCGAGCCACACAGCCACGGCAGGCTTTGGGGTTTTCACCCTGCACCAGCGTGGGCCGCTGCAGGGTCTGAGCAGAGGAAGGGTATTCTCTGCCTTCTGTTTCCAAAGGCACCAGTGGTTGCTGCAGAGAAGATGCTGTAGGCAGAGGGGCAGTGGCAAAGGAGACAGTCCAGAGGCTCCGGCAGCTATCCAGGTGATGGGGGCTCAACCCAGGGTGCCAACGGCAATGGGGTGATGGAGTGAAGCGGCCAGACTCTGGATTTGTCCTGGTTAAAGCCCATTTGCTCCCATTTGATTCCTTGGGGAAAGAGAGTCTGGCCAGCAGAGTCTGTTCCCCATCACCCCCACCATGGTTCAGCCCTGACTGTTGGGACTCAGGTCCCAGGAGATGTTAATCGTTGAAGTTTCTCCCACTGAGAGCAATGGGGTTGCTACCCAGGAGTAACTCAAGGAAGATGGCACGTAGCCGCTAACTCTGGTCATCTCTCTGCAGAGGCAGGGAATTTATATTAAAAATTTTTTAAAAACACTTTGTTTTCGATGTGGACCATTTTAAAGTCTTTATTGAATTTGTTACAACATTGCCTCTGTTTTATGCCTTGGTTTTTAGGCTGCAGTATAGGTAGGATCCTAGCTGCCCGACAGGGACTGAACCCACACCTTCTGCGTTGGAAGGCGAAGCCCCAAGCACGGGATCACCAGGGAAGTCCTGGGGAACTGGGTAGAGAGAGCTGGGCTGGGATCAGAAGTCCCAGGTCTGTGCTGCTTCAGCTTCTTATAAACTGTGGTTCTACTTGGTCTCCGTGACTCCTTCTGTTCAAGCAGGAAACTCCTATCAGACAGGCAGCCAGCAAACTTCTGGGAAGATTCCAGCAGGTCAGGGACAGAGGCAAGCTGACGACAAACGTCCTCCCTTCTCCCATGCCATCCCACACAGGGAGGGGAAGCAGAGGAGGCAGAGAGGCTGGGAGATTATAAACCAAGTAAACAAGCCAAGAGAACACCACAAGCTTTGTAAACCCAGCCCAGGAGGATGCCTGGGGCTCCTCTGAGGTTCGTTTTGGGGCTGTTGCTGCCAGGCAGGTCCTGCCCCCGCAAGGCAAGGCCTGGGAGGGACCACATCGCACCTGGGAGATAAGCTGGACCCCTTTCCTAAACGATCACCTGAACAGAAGCATAAACGCCGCACAGGTGGGTGGGCCGAGATGAGCCGGGCTCTCGATGGAACCACATAGATATGCGTGCAAAAGTGCAATAGCAGTACATCTTAGACAACACGCGACTTGTCTGTTCAGGTTCGAACACTGCCTGAGCACCTGCTATGTGCCAGGGGATTTCATCTGCATCGTTTGGTTTGACATGTTCCACAGAAGTCGGGGAGCAGCTTGGCAGCCGGAGACACTCGCTTGTTTGTTGTTAATTTCAACCAGTAACTAGGCAGCTTCATATATGTTTCCTCATCCAGGCCCTCCAACAACCCTTGGAGGTGAGGACCTTTATTCTCGCTGTACAGGTGAGGATGCTGAGGCTCAGAGAGGTGGAGTGGCTTCTCCAGAGTCCCACAGCCGGCAGAGACAGAGCCAGGACTGGAACCCAGTTTGTGACCTTGTTCTTCTCCATTTGTCTTTGCCACCTGGGCGGACAATAAGCGTGGATAAGAATGATGACAGTGCTTTGATAGCCTCAACCTTCTGAGCAGCATTTATACGCCAGGCACTGCCCTACGCACATTACAGGCGTCATTCCATTTGCTCCCCTGCCCCTGGGAGGGGGCTGGGAGCTGGCAAGGGGATCAGTGGGGAAGTGGGCACGTGCGGGGAGAGGGGTACTGAGCTGGGTCAATGGCACAGCACCTCTCTGGGGGCTTCCTGCTCTGTGGAGGGGTGGGCGCGCCTTGCTTGGAGCCATGAAGTGAAGTGAAAATCCAAGGCAATGCAGTGGCCGGCCTGAGCCCAGCGGGTCTTGCCGTGCTGGTGGCAGCCGGCTGAGGGCTTGGCCAGGGCCAGTGGCTGTCCACAAGGCCCGGCCTCTGCCATCACTGTCACTCCTGGAAGGCCGGGGAGCGTGGCAATTACAGCTTTGAGCCCTGAAGATGAGAGCATCCAGCCTGAATCTCAGGCCTGCCACACACTAGCAGATGATCCCTCCGACGATGTCTTCCTGCTTCCTCACTTGTAAAATGGGGGCGTCTCCAAAGTACCCCTCAGAGGTTGGTGGGTGGGTCACTTGTTCGAAGGTCTGTCTGCTTGGAGCTGGGGACCCCAGCAGGGTCGATCTGCTCTTGAAGACGTGCTCTTTCTGGGACCTCCCTGTCTCGCACGGCCTGCCAGGGAATGGGAATCAGAAATAGGGTGGGAAAACAGATGGCTGGTGAAGAAGACCTGTCCCTCGCAGAAAAGGCTGGGGTGCTAACTGGCTAGGGCTGCTGTAACAGAGTGCTCCAAACGGAGTGGTTTCTGCAGCAGACGATGTACATGTACTGTTTTCTGGAGGCTGGTGGCTGAGACCAGCGTGTCGGTGGGGTTGCCTCTCTCTGGTGGCTGGCAGGGAGAGTCTGTTCCTGGCCTCTCTCCTAGCTGCTGGAAGTTAACAGCAGTACTCGGGGTTCCTTGGCTTGAGGGAGCATCACCCTGATCTAAGTCTTCATCTTCAGGTGGCGTTCTCTGTGTGTGCGTGTATGCTTGCAACCTGCGTGTGTGTGCCTCCCCTCTGCCTCACTCTCTGTATCCAAATTTCCACTTTTTATAAGGACACCAGTCATCCTGGACTAGGCCCCAACCTAATGGACTCATTTTAACTTGATTACCCCTGCAAAGACCTCATCTCCAGATAAGGTCTCATTTTGAAGTACTGAGTTAGGACATCAACATACGAATTTAGAAGTGACACAACTCAGCTCGTAATAACCAGGGAGGGAGGGAACCACGGTGGTCTTCTCCATCTGCTCTCTGCAGGAACCATCAGCAAGACTGGGTCCCTCTGTACCACTGTAGCCCAAGGCACCCTCTTCCCACTGAAGTGGAAGGTGAGGATCAGGGAGGGCAGCTGAGCTGCCCATCACGCGAGTACGGTTGGGCCAGGACACTCCTTTCTGTGGTCACCATCACCTGGCTTCGCCTCTTTGGAAGCTTTTAGAAACGGGAGACCAGGGTGAGTTTCCTGAAAAACCTTTCTAAGAAAAAGGTCACCAAATTATCCTCAGGAACACCCTGAGGGCAGGGCCTGGGCTGGAGAACATAAGCAGCTCTGGCCTCGGAGCCCCGATCCCACTTCTTCA
>SJYV01042670.1:0-11817 GCA_006410875.1 Neotragus pygmaeus
GGTCATAAGGCAGTTCTATTTGCAATTTTAAAATTGCAAATAGAAGACCATCTTCTGATAAGATTATTTCCCACGTGGAAATTTTTCTCTACCACAGAGTCAAGTCTACTGTCAATGGGCCAGCAATCCAGACTCAAAGAAATGTTACTTCCAATAACTTAGATCTGGGTTTTGTCAGTGACCATATGCTTGTCCCAGGAGAAAAACAATTCCATTTCTCAACCCATGCCAGTCTTCAACTCTTGAATGCCTTACATCATTTTCTGAGGTTATAGTTTAGTTTGTTCTGCTTAATTTAAAATCTGTATAACTAGTACAACTAAGAGATGGCTTCATAATATGATGGCTATTCCAGAGAGCTGCTTAAAATTATTATAAAAATCTGTAGTTGAGTAGAACCCACCTAGTATATTTCTCTAGATGAATCCTAACAAACATGCTGACTTCCTCTCCTTCAAACTGGAAAACACAATAAACACAATACCTATGGAACGATATACAAACCCATTGCCAGAAATCATCCTATTGGATACTGTCCAATAACAGGCAAGTCTGTTTTTAGTCATCTATATTCTCTACGTAAAGGGAATTCATAGAGGCTCATATAAAAACATACCAGAAAAAGCATGTTTTCATAGACCAAAATATCAAAACTAAGAGAAACTATGTAGAATAACAAGATGAAATCAAAATTCAAGTTAGACCCAAAAATGTATACCATATGTTCTTGTATAATTATTTAAAGTGGCCTGTAAATCTGACTCTGAGCTTTCTAGCAGTCAAAGAAGAGAGGAACGTGCATTCAGTTAGAACATTCTTAAAGTTAAAAAAAAAAAAAAAAACTGGCATTCTATCAGGAGCAGCTCAGATTTCAAAATCTAGGGGAAAATCTTCCCCTAGAATGGGTACTCGTTAAGAGGACACAGTGTGTTATACTGGACTTGCTCTTTTCTCCTCACATCTAGTTATTTGGTTGGTTAGTTAGTTAAATTTTCTTTTTAAAGATTTTTTGACATACCCATTTTTAAAGTCTTTATTGAATTTGCTACCATATGACTTCTGTTGTTTGTGTTCTGCTGTTTTTAGCCATGAGGCTTGTGGATCCTAGCTGCCCTACCAGGGATCAACCCTCTGCATTGGAAGGCGAAGTTTAAACCACTGGTGATAACCACTGGATCACCAGGGAAGTCCCATTAGTTTTAACAATACAATAAGCAGCTATGAATCTAACACCCATGATCCCAGGTAGGACCCTGACATTAATCTATAGCAACTCAATGGTCCCAATGCAGCCTAATACCCAGACTCCTTCTATTGAAGGCAATCATTACCCTAAATCATGTAACCCATTCTCCGAGTTCCTTTTTATATAGTGAAGTTGCTCAGTCATGTCCGACTCTTTGCTACTCCATGGACTGTAGCCTACCAAGCTCCCTCATCCATGGGATTTTCCAAGCAAGAGTACTGGAGTGGGTTGCCATTTCCCTTTCCAGGGGATCTTCCCAACCCAGGGATTGAACCCAGGTCTCCAGGATTGTAGGCAGATGCTTTTACCGTCTGAGCTTCCAGGGAAGTCCGTGTATTGAATTTATGTGTATTCCTAAATTTTTCCTTTTTTTAAGTTGTTTTCAACTTCATAAACGTGAGTATCACCTTGTATGTAATTTTTAGGTCTTATTTTCTCACTTAACATTATATGGCTAAGATTAATTCATATTAAGGCAAAACTATGAAGAAAACAAAAAGATAAGTGGTCTGAAGCAGGAATTCAAGGGGGAGAGATGAATATGGAGAGAGAAGATTTTCAGGATAGTACAAACACTCTGCACGACATTTTATTAATGGATATGCATGTGTGATGGCAGGGGTATATGTGAAACTTCTTGTACCTTCCTCTCAACTTTGTTTTGAATCTTAAACTGCTCTAAAATACAGTCTTTAATAGTTTTTGAAGCAACCAAAAAAAAATTCAGCCATGTTACTGTAGGTAACATACTTACATAACCATACTTGTAACCATACAAGTAACCATAGTTGTCTTAACTGCTTTATAAACTGCCACTGTGAATACTCTTCCCTGAGCTCTTGCCACTAAAATACACTACGTTCATTTACTTTATCATTAGTAGGTGTTTGGGTTACTTGGGGTAACTCCACTATTAAAACCCATAATATCAGCTCCCACCTCCTCTTTCTGAATTAAACATACACTAAATAATAAATGAACGCAAGGCAAAGGTAAAGCTTAGCCTAAGTGGAATAAATCTATATCAATAATGTTCTCCACGTGGTGGAGGAAGAGTTGCAGATTCAAAGGGAAAAATTAGAAAATGAGATAATTTCCCTTGTTCTTCTGAGTTCCCATAATGTGACCTTAATTTTTTATTTGAAGCATTATATGCCTGCAAATAGCATAAATGGACAAAATGCAGACTCAATCAAGAATGGCTCCTGTATATTATCCACAATATCTCATCTCTTAACTTCCATAGCCAATGGAGACAGTCTACGCTTTTTTGACATTGTACATCAATCACTAGTGGATTCTACTCTAAAAGTCTAAAGTTTAAATTAAAAATGTCAAATAATATAAATATTACCCCTTTGTAGGTGGCTAGTGATATTCCTAGATATGAGAGGCATTTCCCAAAGTGTACAGCAAATATCATACACAGTGACAAAGAAATAAGCATATGGCTGTGTATCCAGGGTGTACACAAAATCATGATATCCCCAGAGAAAATTCGGTGGCAGCCTGAATAATAAGACATGAATCTAAGAGAAATCTAAGTCTCTGATATACATTTATATTCCTTTTATACTTCACCCAAAAGTTGATTTGTGAAAAGCTCAGGGGGGAAAAAGTATAATGATGAATTGAAGAGATTAAAGATTATGCAGAAGCATAATTCATGACCTAAAATACATGTTTGCTTACACTATCAAGAAAATTCAAGTAAAGTAGTGAGCTTTTTCCTTTTGGTTCAAATGATCTGCAGAAGTACTTCTATACATCAGTGTAAGCAGACTCAGCCTTAATATGCATGATGCAGTAAGATGATGTATCTCCCTAATTGGCAACCTGGGAAAAGGTACCTACTATCCCACCAGCATTCTAAACCATCCTGATTTCACTCCATTGTCCTTGATTGCCCTCATACCACCTACAGCATTTCCAAGTCCTGCTTCTATTAAAAGAAAATTCTTCCACATACAACTTACTGATCCTGTAAGCTTTTGTTGAACAATTCATGAATCAGGCAGCATGCAGTATAGCAGATAGAAAAGAGCTCCAATGAGCGGTACAAACCAAGAGATTTTTACTGACCATAGGAAGCAGGAACAAAGAAGTTATACTTGGCATTTGCTGATTGGCTAAAGTTGGATTACTTTCCTTACATGGAGGAAAGGGAAGTCTTGGAGCTGGTAACTTGTACTCAGTAAACAAGAGTTGATTGGTTGACTTATGCCTTTCTTATCCAGGAAAGTCAAGCATAGAAAATCAAGTTTCAGTTTGCTGACATTGGGCTTAACATGAGCAACTCCATCTTGGACCTAATCTACACTTACTTTAACATCTCCCCTCCTCACCTAACCATCAGTATGTGTGTGTACGATAGTGGCTAGGATAGGAATCCTATTAGGAGCACTGAGGTATGCCTACATTACTCCTGCGATGCCTCACCTACCTCCCTGGCTTGTTTGCAACATCCACATACATTAAGTTGCATTCTTTTAGGAAACATCAGTGAACCAAAAGAGAATGAAAATAACGCAACTTCCCAGGAAAATCTTGTATTGTAGGGGAATGGAAGGAAGCCAGAGACGGGAATAAGGGGAAAACAAGAGCTAAGATCATTGTTAGGAGACACTCGAGATGAATCTTCAAGGTGGTAACCTAGCAGTAACAACTGGGGCAAAAGATCATGCTGTGAAGCCTACCTGGAAGCTATCAAAACAAACTGATACACTCTGCAGGGTAAAATCTCAGAGAGACAACCAATTTTGATATTTTAACAAAATATCATAATATAAACTGCTGACAAAGTTTCATCCTTATGTGTGTGCACACACATGCATACGGAGAAACATATTATTTTGTAATCATTACCAACAGTCAGTTCTTGTGAAAGTACAGAACATACTCGGTTCCATGTTGATGAAACAATTCTGAAATATGTAATTTTCATGAGTCTTTTATGGAGAATCCATAGTGAAATGTCTCAAGTTTGAGTTGGTCAGCTCAACTACATCACCAAAGGTACTAATAACATGGCATTGGGTGATTTTTGGTGCCATCAATGTTTTGCAGTATTCAAGAGATTTGGGATAGCTTTGTGTCCATTTATTACTGAGTATCTGAAAATCATTTGTAGTCAGGTTAAATGGAGAAGCGGAAATTAGGTATATTATTCATTCAAGCACCCTTTATTTTATATCCTTAATAGTTACTGATTCAGAATTTTATACTTCAGTTCTGAAACTAGACATAAAATTATCTTTTAATATTTACTGCTATTATACCATAGTCAATGTAATCACCATATATTAACTCATAACTATTACAAGCATCCCCAAAATAATTATTACCAAAACAGAATGACATATTGAGCTTAGTATTTTTGTCAATGTACTGTCATGAGAACAATAATACAACTGCTACACACGATCTTGAAGGGCCATGTACTTCTCTTCCACTCCAAACAGTAGCATAATGTACTTAGCAACATTAACCTCAACACCTGAAATCTAAAATGTCAGAGTATATCTTAAGCTTACCCAAGACACATCAATGGCATAGGTCATATTTTGCTATATAAATATATGGGTTCAGTTCAGTTCAGCTGCTCAGTCGTGTCTGACTCTTTGTGACCCCATGAATGGCAGCATGCCAGGCCTCCCTGTCCATCACCAACTCCCAGAGTCTACTCAAACTCATGTGCATCGATTTGGTGATGCCATCCAGCCATCTCATCTTCTNATCTCCTTTTGAATACACACTCAAACCTAGGAATACAGTCATCATTTTCTTAAATCTTTTAAGATGTTTATCTTTTACCCTAGATATATGACTGTACCAACATATAATAATGTTTTCATGATAGTGAGGTAACATTATGTATAACTAGAAAATATAAGATGAAGTTTGATTCAATCCTCTTGGATCCAAATCTGGATTGCCATTATATACATAATAAATCATCTTCTGTTTTCTAAAAAACTTGAATAACTACAATTTTTATTTAAGACATGTAAGTGCATAATATATGACCCTGATGGAACAGTAACATCTGTAGGTATACTTCTGAACAAATGATAAAAGCTTGTGAGATTGATGGCAATGTTAAAACTGGTAAATTAAATTTTCACTAAAATTTAAAGACTGACTTTAATAGATTATTTCTTATTATCTAGATCATTAACATTTAAAAAATACTTTGAAAACCATCAGTAGGCAAGATTTTGTGATTATTGCCTTAGGAGTCATTTCAAAATTTCCCCAGAGTCAAGTGGCTTTTTATTCTATCTACACTTTTCTCCACCAGATGTTTGAATCTTTCTGTGGGTTACAAGATCTTTAGATTCTGTGTAACCATCATTTCTCACCAGTGTCCTAAACAGCAGACCAATATCCAGAATTAGGCATCTGAGCTCATAATACAAGGCCTTATGCACAAACCTATCTTTTTGTTTTAATTTCTTTTATTTTTTTTTTTTTTAATTAATTAATTTGTTTATTTTTAAATTTAACTTTACAATACTCTATTGGGTTTGCCATACATCGACATGAATCCACCACAGGTGTTTCCAGTCTTTTTAAATTTCTTGAGACTTGTTTTGTGACATATGATATATCCTGGAGAATGTGCTGTGTACATTTTAGAAGAATGTGTGTTATGCGGGTGTTGGAATGTTTTGTGTATGTCTGTTAGGTTCATTTGGTCTAAAGCATGGTTCTAGTCTAATGTTTCCAGGTTGATTTTCTATATGGGTGATCCAGATCCATTGTTGAAACTGGGATATTGAAGTTCCTATTGTCACATTATTGTCTGTTACTCCCTTCAGAAATGTTAGTATTTGCTTAATATGTTTAGGTGCTCTGATGTTGGGTGCATATATATTTATAATTGTCATCCTCTTCATGAATTGAGCCTTTCATCATGGCCTTCTTTGTCTCATTACAATTTTTGACTTAAAGTCTGTTTTTTCTAGAGAATGAAATTTTGCCATTTGCACCAACATAGATGGACATGGGAGGCATTATGCTAGGTGAGATAAGTAATACAGAGAAAGACAAATATCGTATGATATCACTTATAGGTGGAACCTAAAAGATACAAGGTCATGTACACACTGCTATATTTGAAATGGATAACCAACAAAAACCTACTGTATAGCACATGGACCTCTGTTCAATGATATGTACAGCCTTGATGGGAGAGAAGTTTGGAGGAGAATGGGTATGTGTATATGTATATGTAAGGTTGAGTCCCTTCACTGTTCACCTGAAACTACCACAACATTGTTAATTGGCTAAGCTCTAATACAAATTTTTTTGGTGTTAACAAAATTTTTAAAATACAACAAACTATCAAATAAAACAAACAAACAAACAAACAAAAAAAGCAGACTCACAAATATAGAGAAAAAACAAGTGATTACCAGTGGGGAGAGGGAAGGAAAAGGGGACAATAGAGGGGTAGAGGGAAAAAAGGATTATGGGATTATATGAAATCATGTGTGTGAAATATATAAATTGTAAAGAATTTTAGAAATTTAAAATTTTTTCATTCAANGATTTAGCTTTGGGACCAGGGACCAGGCCTGATCACTCAAGAGCTTCTGTGTAGCAGAGTTTTATTAAAGTAAGAAAAAGGACAGAGAAAGTGTCTGACACACATCAGAATGGGGCGGAGAGTGCCCTACCCTTGCTAGCATTAGCAAGGGAGTTATATGCTTTTTTAACTAGTTGTTACAATAAATCAAAAGAATGTCTCAAGTTTGTGAAAATCTTACCAGACCCACTACCACAATTTACATTTTAGGATAACAGGATTAGAATTTAACAACAGAAAGATCCCACCAGACCCACTCCCATAATATACATTCTGAAATATCAGGATTAGTCAGAAGGTTTTCAGGAAGGAGAAACTGTCCTCAAGTAGGATACATTGTTGTTGTATAATCCCTAGTACAGAGTTTAAACTGTGTTGTTTGTGGTGTAATCATCAGTTTCAGACTTAAAGGAAAAAAACATTTTATGTGACTAAGAAAAGGAATATAGAGGAAAAAAAGTTTGTCCTTTACTCCTCCTTGAGAACCCCAGACACCTATCTCCACTTTGAGAACCCCAGACCCCTCTATCCTTGAGGATCCCCAGACTTCTTATCAACCTGCCTAGGAATTGACTCTCTCAATTACATCAAATAAAATCATTCTTCATGGAATTTGTGATTTCAGGATAAAACAGATACTATCCAAGCTGTATCAAGAATGGTAAACTATATGTTGCATATAACTGAAGAAATTATGGAATAAATTTAAAAGAGGTTCCTTCTCATATCCTTAATTTAAAAGTTTAAAAATTCATATACTGATTATTACAAAGCAATTATACTCCAATTAAGAAATAAATTTTTAAAAATTCATATACTATGCTCTCAAGGTCATCCAGGATGTATGCTAAATATATACAGAGAGCCACAGTCACCACTGATCACTTTCTCCACTTGTTAACTAAGTAACAGGTAAGTATGTAGGCATACATAGCATGTGCTTATGTAATAAGTATTTATGATTACTTGACTGAAGCGACTTAGCAGCAGCAGCATACACTATTTAAACAGTGAGCTGCAGCTGCACGGTGCTGGAGCTACCCCACGTCCAAAGTCAGGAGCAGCAGCTGCACTCTGCTGGAGCAGCCATGAAGAGAAACCCCATGTCCAAGGTAAGAGAAACGCCAGTAGGCACTGAGAGAGGGCATCAGAAGGCAGACAGACTGAAACCACAATCACAGAAAACGAGCCCAACTGATCACACAGACCACAGCCTTGTCTAACTCAATGAAATTAAGCCATGCCGTATAGGGCCACCCAAGACAGATGGGTCACGGTGGAGAGGTCTGACAGAATGTGGTCCACGGGAGAAGGGAATAGCAAACCACTTCAGTATTCTTGCCTTGAGCACCCCATGAACAGTATGAAAAGGCACAAAGATAGGACACTGAAAGATCNACCTGGAAGGGATCCTTCACACCCTTGTAGTGAATCAAGAAGTGCCCCGACATACACTTTTCCACTAGAGAGGAACACCGAGGGTCATGCCACAACTCAAGAGGAGCCACGTTTCACCTTCCTATGCTCGAGATGAATGTTTCTTTCCCTGCTTCATCAGGGAAGGATTCCCTGCATTCCCAAAGCATCTGAAGAGAAGGCACTCTCAACAGGGAAGTCATTAGGAATGCGAGGGGTCATGCCACTATTCCTGAAGAGCCCCAAATGTCTCAGTCCACTCCAGAGGAACCTGATTTCCCTGCATTGCCTCGACTGTCACCCCGAGTATGGACTCACACCATGGTGGCATATGCTTAAGCCCTGTGGGAAAGTCTCGAGGGAAAGCCACAGACCCCTGTGTCAACTTGACGGTAAGCCTGACTTGGCTGCTACAGCTCGGGTGGAAAGCGGAAGTGGACATCTCCACTTGAAATAAGACCTACTCCCCTGTGGAGCCTCCAGAAGAACCCCATGATCCATGTCAGCACTGGAGAGGATAACTCAGGTTTTGGCCTCAGCTCCAGACGAGGAATTAGGAGCCGGCCCTGACTCGCAAGAATACCGAGTGGCCCCTTGCAACTCTCGTGGAGACTGGCCTTCCCTGAGGCCAAAGGGGTGGGTCCCTTAGTTCCCCATCATTACTCTAGAGGAGCCTGCCACAACTCGAGAAAAACCAGGAGGTTCTCCACTCCAGGTGAGATGAGGCCCTTTAAGCTGTGACGTCTCAGGGGAAATCACCCCTTCCCTCTTGAACCTAGAAGGGGTGCTTCACACCCTTGCAGCGACTCAAGAAGTACCCTGAAATACACTTCTCCACTCGAGAGGAACACCAGGGCCCACCACAACTCAAGAGGAGCCATTTTCCCCCTGCTCCACTCGAGATGATTGTTCCTTCTCCTGCTTCTTTGGGGAAAGATTCCTGGAGTTCCTGTCGCATCTCAAGAGGAGGCGCTCTCCACAGGAAAGTCGAGAGGAACTCCAGGGATCATGCGACCATTACAAAAGACCCCCAGATGTCTCAGTCCACTCCAGATGAACCTGGANCTCCAACATCATAGTTCAAAAGCATCAATTCTTTGGCACTCAGCTTTCTTCACAGTCCAACTCTCACATCCATACATGACCACTGCTATGGTTTTTCCAGTGGTCATGTATGGATGTGAGAGTTGGACTGTGAAATATATGGGTATATGTAAACAATTACAAATCACAAGTTTATACTTCTTCATACCTATTAGCAGAGGCTTGAACTTGATTACTGTATGTGTTTGCAGCAGGTTTCAAGTAGCTACTCCTAAGGACACAAAGAGTTGAAGCACTCAGCACTGACTGGAGATCACCAGACATGGCCACAGAGAGATGCTGCTGAATACATGGAGCCCACACCCTGCTATTAGGACTGTCTTCTGAGCCAGCCCCTATGGACCTCACTTCAATTTTGATAGCTTATGGTGAACAATGTCGGATTCATGATCTCCATAGAAGATTTAGCTTTGGGACCAGGGACCAGGCCTGATCACTCAAGAGCTTCTGTGTAGCAGAGTTTTATTAAAGTAAGAAAAAGGACAGAGAAAGTGTCTGACACACATCAGAATGGGGCGGAGAGTGCCCTACCCTTGCTGGCATTAGCAAGGGAGTTATATGCTTTTTTAACTAGTTGTTACAATAAATCAAAAGAATGTCTCAAGTTTGTGAAAATCTTACCAGACCCACTACCACAATTTACATTTTAGGATAACAGGATTAGAATTTAACAACAGAAAGATCCCACCAGACCCACTCCCATAATATACATTCTGAAATATCAGGATTAGTCAGAAGGTTTTCAGGAAGGAGAAACTGTCCTCAAGTAGGATACATTGTTGTTGTATAATCCCTAGTACAGAGTTTAAACTGTGTTGTTTGTGGTGTAATCATCAGTTTCAGACTTAAAGGAAAAAAACATTTTATGTGACTAAGAAAAGGAATATAGAGGAANCAGTTTTCATTCCAATCCCAAAGAAAGGCAATGCAAAAGAATGCTCAAACTACTGCACAATTGCACTCAACTCACACGCTAGCAAAGTAATGCTCAAAATTCTCCAATCCAGGCTTCAGCAATACGTGAACTGTGAATGTCCAAATGTTCAAACTAGATTTAGAAAAGGCAGAGGAATCAGAGATCAAATTGCCAACATCTGCTGGATCGTCAAAAAAGCAAGAGTGATCCAGAAAAAAACATCTATTTCTCCTTTTTGACTATGCCAAAGCTTTTGACTGTGTGGATCATAACAAACTGTGGAAAATTTTGAAAGAGACGGGAATACCAGACCACCTGACCTGCCTCTTGAGAAACCTGTATGCAGGTCAGGAAGCAACAGTTAGAACTTGACATGGAACAGACTGGTTCCAAATAGGGAAAGGAATACATCAAGGCTGTATACTATCACCCTGCTTATTTAACTTATATGTAGAGTACACCATGACAAATCCCGGGCTTGAGGAAGCTCAAGCTGGAATCAAGATTGCCGGGAAAAATATCAATAACCTCAGATATGCAGATGACACCACCCTTAGGGCAAAAAGTGAAGAAGAGCTAAAAAAAGTCTCTTGATGAAACTGAAAGAGGAGGGCGAAAAATTTGGCTTAAAGTTCAACGTTCAGAAAACTAAGATCATGGCATCTGGTCCCATCACTTCATGGGAAATAGATGGCGAAACAGTGACTTACTTTATTTTGAGGAGCTCCAAAACCCTGCAGATTATGACTGCAACCATGAAATTAAAAGACACTTAATCCTTGGATAAAAGTTATGACCAACCTGCTGCTGCTGCTAACTCGCTTCAGTTGTGTCCAACTCTGTGCGATCCCATAGACGGCAGCCCACCAGGCTCCCCCGTCCCTGGGATTCTCTAGGCAAGAATACTGGAGTGGGTTGCCATTTCCTTCTCCAATACATGAAAGTGAAAAGTCAAAGTGAAGTTGCTCAGTCGTGACGGACTCTTAGAGACCCCATAGACTGCAGCCTACCAGGCTCCTCTGTCCATGGGATTTTCCAGGCAACAGTACTGGAGTGGCGTGCCATTGCCTAGGTAGCATTTTAAAAAGCAGAGACATTACTTTGCCAACAAAGATACATCTAGTCAAGGCTATGGTTTTTCCAGTGGTCATGTATGGATGTGAGAGTTGGACTGTAAGGAAAGCTGAGTGCCAAAGAATTGATGCTTTTGAAATGTGGTGTTGGAGAAGACTCTTGAGAGTCCCTTGGACTGCAAGGAGATCCAACCAGTCCATCCTAAATGAAATCAGTCCCGGGTGGTCACTGGAGGGACTGATGCTGAAGCTGAAACTTCTTTGAAGGACTGATGTTGAAGCTGAAATACTTTGACCACCTACTGTGAAGAGCTGACTCATTTGAAAAGGCCCTGATGCTGGGAAAGATTGAGGGCAGGAGAAGAAGGGGACAACAGAGGATGAGATGGTTGGATGGCATCACTGACTTGATGGGCTGAGTTTGATGATGGACATTGAGGCTTGGCATGCTGTAGTCCATGGGGTCGCAAAG
>SJYV01042670.1:16262-35124 GCA_006410875.1 Neotragus pygmaeus
AATGGCTTCTTCACACCACACAGTATGTTCTTTACCCCACACATTATGTTCTTTCCAAGCTGCTCCACCCACTGTACAATCTCTAAATTCTCACTTAAAGTGTCACCCAGCTTTTGATGTAGATGAACTTCCAGTTAATATTATGAATATACATGTGTTATTCTTTTCTGAGAGTGTTGCAGACCTTTGCTTCAGAGCGGAAAGTTGCTTCCACGTGGAGCACTTGTAAACGTTGGATTGGCCTCTGATGGACAGGTGTGGAGGGAAGACTATAGCATGGATTCAATTGCCTCCTCTTAAAGGAGTGGTGGGAGAAGCCGATGGCACCCCACTCCAGTACTCTTGCCTGGAAAATCCCATGGACGGAGGAGGCTGGTAGGCTACAGTCCATGGGGTCACTGAGAGTTGGACACGACTCAGTGACTTCACTTTCACTTTTCACTTTCATGCATTGGAGAAGGAAATGGCAACCCACTCCAGTGGGTTGCCTGGAGAATCCCAGGGACAGAGGAGCCTGGTGGGCTGCTGTCTATGGGGTCGCACAGAGTCGGACACGACTAAAGCAACTTAGCAGTAGCAGCATTCTTTTCTACCCCTATTAATTAAATAACCAGCTTTCCAAAGGAAGCAACCTGCCTTCCAAAACTCAGCAAGAATTATATACACTTAGAAAATGTATGCCAATTTGACAATAGCAGCAATGAATGCAAATAACAAGGATGTACCGAAGCAAAAAGCAGAAAATGATGTTAAAGATTCTTATTTAAAAAATAATAAGATCTTGTTGAGGCCTCCTTGAAGAGAGAGGATTTAGTTTTTCAAACAAAAGCTCCCTCTTCCTAATAAAACAGTGGCTTGACTCCCACAAGCAAGGATCAATATATATCCAGAAACAAAATTAAAGTAAATGTGTGGATCTGCCTAGATGTGAAACCCCAGGCTTTCCTAGAAGAGAGTGGAACTTGCTGAGAGCGAACAAGGCAAACTTCTTACGAACTAGATAAAACATCAGTTCACAGAAACTGGTATTAATTGCTGAACAGACCTGGAGCGTGAAAAGGCAGCTTCACACAACTCTTGGGCATAGCTTTCTGGAAGGACAAGAAGAGACCAGCAGTTCACTAAGCTGGTTCAGCGACATCCCTTGCTGGAAAGACAAGACAGACCAAAACTCTGTAATGGACTCAGGGCACAGGTGTCTGTATGTGTCCTGTATTTTGAGCTCCACAGTAACAAGCCACACTCTAATGAGCTCATTCACTAAAACCACTGGGCTGTATATTTCCTTTGGGAAGCTATCCAGTAAGTCTGCATTTGGAGAAATGCTATATTTTAATACCATTTATACATGACCAAAGAGACAGTCCAGATGGATTTTTATCTACTCATATGCTGATTGTATAAGTGTCAATAAACTAAAGAAATGTATTGTTACAATTAAATTTGTACAGATAACAGACCCTCCCCCTTATCTGACTGGAATACATTTGCATAGAAAACTAAGAGAAATTGTACCCTGAAGGACATTTAAAGTCGAAAGCAACTGCATTCCCAATTTTATAGGTGGCAATGTGTTTTGTTCCAAGGTGATAAACTTCTGATGGATCAAGACTCTTTTGATTCACATTTTCACATTTAAGATCTGAGTCCTTTTCCACAGCCTCATTTTTCAAAAAAAAAAAAAAAAAAGACATTGAATATTCCCATCTTCAAAGCCTTTTGTGATCAACAGCAGCAGAAGCGAACTTCATCATTCACCACTCTCAAGCCCTGAGCAGGATTCTCAGGTGCAGCCTCATTTGTGTCCTGGAGGATCAAGGGACCTCACATGAACTGGCCTCTCCTATGAATCTGCCTCTGATATAGAACCAAAGAAAGTATTATAGGCAGACTTCAGGACACTGCTGTCTCACATGTTTTGATTATGTCCAAGGAGCAAAATGTTTCTTTTAATATGTACCTTCACAAAAATACTGGAATGAAATTTGTGGAATTCTACGAAATAGAGTAATGCAGGGGAATAAACAGACTTTGCTGTGACAATGCAGTGTTTGAAGTGAAAATGTTTATTTAGCTGAGCCATTGATGCATTTACCTTACTTCACCCTTCCTTTTTATAAAGAACATCACCAACTGGGATTGCCAAATGAAGCTACATCATTGCTGCCACTCAACAGTATGCTTGATATGTGCTAGGATCCTTCCAAGACAGTCTTAGCAGAGACTGCTACTGCTGTTGTTAGATCACCTTGATAATTTATCTTGCAGATAAATTCATATCTCTGTTAAGCAATCCCATTCCACCAAGGGGTATTTTATAATTCATCTATAACCTTACCATTTAGAAGACAAGGTAATAATAAAAAGAAACACCAAAATCAATCACCAAGCCGTCTTGTGATTTCCACGTAAGAAGAAAACAATTTCTTAAAATACCATTGTAATGTCTACTCAGGCAGAATGAAGAAGAAAAACAAAACTCGGCTCACCTCAAGCAAAACACATAGATACTTTCTGTGACTTCAGGCAAATCATTTGTTCTCTATATAGGTTTCCTCTTCTATTAAAAAAAAGTAACTTTACTAATATACATGATTATTACAAGAATAAAGTAAACTCCCAAAGGCATATATGTAAACAAGTAAAATCACATACATATATATGTACCATATGATACAAGAACCCCATTCCCAGGCATATATCTGGAGAAAACCGTAATTCTAAAAGATACAAGCACCCAAATGTTCATTGCAGCACTATTTACAATAGCCAAGATATGGAAGCAACCTAGATGTCTATCAACAGATGAATGGATAAAGAATATGTGATATATACATACAAAGGAATATTGCTTAGCCATAAAAAGGAAATAATGCCAGCTGCAGCAACTCTGATACCCCTAGAGCTTATCATACTAAGTGAAAAGTGAGACAGACAAATATCGTATATCATTAATGTGTAGAATCTAAAAAAAATGATACAAATGAGCTTACTTACAAAATAGAAATAGACAGACTTCAAAAAAAAGAGGAAAAGAGAGGGGAGCAATAAATAAGGAGTCTGGGATTAACATATACACACTACCCTATATAAGATAGATAATCAGTAAGGACCTGCTTTATAGCACAGGGAACTCTATTCAATATTCTGTAATAATTTATCTGGGAAAATGCCGGGGTCCAGCCCTGGTGGATCCAGGGAATTAGAAGTGGTTACTTGTTTTTTCTATATACCAACTATATCAACAAATAAAAGATATGAAAATTTGGCAGCGAGTATTGGCTCAACAAATGAAACCCTTAATTAGTCCTATTCTAATGATTTTTACTCCTTGCAAGCCCCTACATTCCCAGGATGTTTTAAGCTCCCTGTGCCTCTCAAGGTCAGAAGGCCGCAAACAATCACAGGCGCAGCTAGAGTCCGGCAGGCAGGCTAGAAAGCCATCAGAGGGGTTTTTGGATTGAAACACTCGTATTGTGCCCAGGAGACTTATCTAAAAGCTCTAAATTAACTTTTTCCAGAAAAAGGTGCTGGGGGGACAGCCCCCTGTTAATGTCAGAAAAGTAGGCGAAAAGCACAATGCAGTAAGGCAGGCAGACTCTGGTTTTGGGGGCAGATGCACAAGCAGATTCAGTGAGGCTCCCTTAAGGCCGGACTCACCTTTGCCTGTCGGACCCCTTAACCTCATGACCTTTGCCACGTGCTGGCTCCGGCAGGAAAAGAATCTAAAAACTGACTGGATATATGTATATGTATAACTAAATTACTTTGCTAAACACCCGAAACTAACACAACATAGTAAATCAACTACACTCCAATATAAAATAAAAAACAAAAGGAAAAATACACATATAAGCACACAGTTTTATATAAACAAAAGCAGAAACATCTTCAATTTGCCAATAATTATCAATTGATTTAAAAATATTTCTATTATTTAGCTCAATAATTTCACATCTAGAAAACCTATCTGAAGTAAATAATCAGAAGTTATTCAAAAAGTTATGCTTTAGAATGTTTACTGCAGCATGCCTTTACTTAGAAAAAAATAAAAATCACCAAAATGACTATGAATGTTCATAATATGTAGCTATTTAAAGTTTTCAAAGAAAGGTACTTGAAGAAGAGATATAATGTTACATTTGAAAGGATGCAAAATCATATATTTGGAGAAAGAAATGACAAACCATTCCAGTATTCTTGTCTGGAGAATCCCATGGACAGAGGAGCCTGGTGGGCTACAGTTCATGGGGTCACAAACAGTCAGACACAACTGAAGTGACATAGCATAGGATACAAAATCATACATACAGTATGATCTCAATTTTGAAACACATATATGTACATACATAACACACAAACAAAAAAACAAACAATGTAGAAATCACTAACCATTTTTATTTCTGGGTGATTTTTATTTTTTGTTTAAACTTTCATCTCTTTTAATGTTCTTAAACCATGTCTTTTAAATTTTCAAAAAGAGGAAAGCAAATGTCATTTTGAAAGAAATCTTTACCTAAAATAATAAAAGAAAACTGAAGCAAAATTAAATTATCATTTAAATATGTTACAAAATAGCATACCAGCCTGTCTACCTTGGGTGGCCCCTCCTCTGCTTTCAACACTCAGTTTAAGCCTCTCTTTTAGGAAGCACCGCTTGATCACAGACAGAGCTGAGTATCTTCCCCATTTACACAGACAACCTCTGGCGGCCTCAGGACCCTAGATCCCTCCAGAACACACTGCGCACACACTGTGCAGGTCTTCGCTTGCACATTAGCATGATGCCTTTGGCTTATGCTGCTGCTGCTGCTGCTAAGTCACGTCAGTCGTGTCCAACTCTGTGTGACCCCATAGACAGCACCCAACAGGCTTCTCTGTCCCTGGGATTCTCCAGGCAAGAGTACTGGAGTGGTTGCCATCACCTTCTCCAAAGCTAGAGATAACTTAAAAATCTGACCTTGAAGTGACTCCCTGTATTTAATGTAAGGATAATTTTGGAGGTGAAACACTGTTCCTTAATTATGCAGTGTACTGTCATGAGGATCGGTTAAGGAATATTCTCACTGGTCTCCATTTCAGGAATAGTCACATTTCTCCACAATGTGCTTTGTTTTCATCTTGTGAACATGGTGAATCATGTAATTAATCATGTTTTCTTCCATTTGTTAGCTGCCAGAAAGTTCAGTACTCAAACTATGACCCTCCTCTGGCAAAAAAAAAAAAAAAAACTGCACAGCATACTTTACTGTGTGCCTCTTGCCCAAACATTCTCCTTCCAGACATAAAATTTTCCCTTTACCTCTATTTTATCACTTTTAAAAAGCTATCTTATCTTGGTGTACGAATATATAACTTTATATTCTTAAAACTTTTCTGAAACCAGTCATGATACAGATAAACCAGCTAAATAAAGACACAAATGACTTGGATTCATCTTTGTACTATCATACAATAAGTTTATATTTTCTGTTAGAGTTATGTTACTTATTACTGAGTCTATTATCCTTTGTGGAGACCAAATATTTCTATACTGCATATTTTTTAAACATCCAAACAATTAATTGGAGAGGGGGGTTTGCATTTTCTCCAGATGGTTGGTGGCTTGTCAGGAGGGCCACCATGTGAACACTGTTTACTGCCACATCATAAACTGATTAGGTAGAAATTTTAATTTATTCTAATGACCAAAATCTTAATTTGCAACATCAACCACGTTTTAAAATATTCAGACATCTGTTACAGTTACACTGAAATGCAAAGATGCATTTCTTTCTTACTTGGCAAGCACTACAAATATATCTGCTATTTACAAGCATGTTGCCTCATCTATCAAGGTTGCTCAGAGCAGACAGCATTTAGTGACCAAGTAAGGCATGGCAAAGAATGATAAAAAAGAAAAATGATTCTAGCCATAGTTATGTTAATTCAGGAATGTCAACTATAAATGTTACATCTCCCATCAAGTAACTATTTCCCAAAAGGAAGCTTGACCACTGTCTCAACACAGCCTTAATAAATATAATTAGTGCAGTCAAAGGATTCATTGTGCTGGGTTTTCTGTTTTTGCTGGTTGGTGCCATAAGAAATTCTTAAATTAAACTGAGACCTCTAGAAACCCCAACAGACCAGCACAGTGAAATTAAATGGGTAATGGCATCAGGGAGAGAAAAATATTTTAATGGAACATTTGATTTCATGAATTTAGGTCCTTTCTCTGATTTATTTTCCAAAGCACATTTAGTGTCTTTGGCTTTTTTCCCATCTTATTCATACTTCATCATATATCTTTCTAAGGCATCTCTCTAAAGGATATCTGGAGAGGCAAAGAAAATGCCATCAGTTATCGAAGTTCCCTTGGTTATTTATGGAGAAATGCAATTCTGCTTTCTCCTGGGTGTTCCCCAAGTGATTAAATAAATATAGTAGGGATATTCTTAGATATGGAGAAACAATATGCAATGAAATACCTATGGGATGGGAAAAAGAGCAGGTGAAATGACATCTCTATTGACTCTCTATATAAACAACCCATAAACAGGCCACAACTCTCTAGGAAGGAATCGGGTCTGAAAATTCTGTTGAGTAGTATGAAACTGTTATGCCATAGCTTGGCTGATCAAGCAGGCCTGGAAACCTGAGGTAGATACTCTAAGACAAGATGAACAAGGAGCTGAATCAGGAAACAGAGACGTTAGCTAAGACAAGAGTCTCCCAGTTACTGAAAGTTTATATAATCTTTTATCTTACAACAAACACTGATTGAGTAGCTAAGGCTCTACTATATACTAGTATCCCAGGCACTCCACGAGACCCCAGGACTTCGATGATTTGTGAAATATGGTTACTCACCCCCAGAAGAGTACAGTGTAACAGAGATAAAGTAAAGCAGCCACAGGAATTCCCATTTATTAGTACTTGCTCTGTACCAGGAAGTTTTCCCAGGTGGTGCTAGTGGTAAAGAATCTGCCTGCAATGTAGGAGACCCAGGAGACTTGGGTTTGATCCCTGAGTAGGGAAGATCCCCTGGAGAACAGCATGACAACCCACTCTAGTGTTCCTGCCTAGAGAATCCCATGGACAGAGAAGCCTGGCAGACTACAGTCTACAGGGCTGCAACCAGGAAATGTGCTGTGCATTTTACGTGCCTTTTCTCAGTTACTCCTTACTACAACTTAAGGGAAAAAAAACAAAAAACTTTTTTTCCTTTACAACCAACTTCCCTGGGCCATCCTAACAGTAAGGAGAGCGCTATAAGCAAGAGGCTAACCCCAGCCCAGCTCCCTTGTCAACCTGCACAGAGAGCCCGAGGAGACAGGCACCACTATTTTTTCCACATTAAGGTTAAGAAGTTGAAGTTCAGATAAGCTACGTTACTTAAGAAAACAAGACAGTTAACGAATGGCAGAACCAGGCATCATAACCGTACTTTCCACCACATCTGAAATATCCAGGGACAAGAACAGGTGTTTCGTTAAAGTAGAAATGCAAATAGTCAATAAATCTATGATAAAAATGTAACTTCTCTGTTAATGAGAGTAAATGAAAATGAGATACTATCTGTCATTGGTCAAATTGGAAATGTTTTACTTTGTTGAATGTTTTCGACAAAATAGTAAGCACTTCATAATCTGCTCGTGGAAACATAAAGTGACCATCTTCAAGAGGAAATTTTACTAGAAATAGAACTAACATATGATTCAGAAATTCCTCTTCTGGAATATATCCAAAGAAAATAAACTAACTCAAAAAGACATTTGCATTCCCAAGTTCATAACAGCCTTATTTATAATCAATAGGCAAGATATGGAAGCAACCTAAGCATCCATCAACAGGTAAATACATAAAGAAAATGTGGTGTGTGTGTGTGTGTGTGTGTGTGTGTGCATACTATATACATCCAAAATGTATACACACACACACACTATATACATACAAATATACATATATATATATACATACATACATATACACACACATTTTCGATGTATAATGTATATATACACACACACAATGGAACACTACTCAGTCATAAAACAGAAGGAAATTCTGCCATTTGCAACAACGTGGAGGGTATTATGCTTAGTGAAATAAGTCAGATAGAAAAAGACAAATACTATATATTATCACTTGTATGTGGAATCTAAAAAATGAAACAAACTACAAAATATAATAAAAAAGAAACAGACTCACAGATATATATAATAAACTAGTGGTTACCAGTGGGAGAGAGACAGGGAAGAGAAAATTAGAGACAGGAGATTAAAAGGTCTGAACTAACTATGAATTAAATAAATGCTACAAGGCATATGATACCATACAGGGAATATAGTTGATATTTTAATAATAACTAACAATATTCACTATTAATCATAATAACTACTATCATTAATACTATACTATAATATCAACTACTATTATTAATAATATAAATAATAACTTATTTTTATAATAACTACAAACTAAAAATTGCTAATCACTATATTGTACATCTGAAACTTATGTCATATTATAAATAAACTACACCTCAATTTTTTAAAAAGTTATGATTCAACTTGTAAGCTTTTACCTTAAGAAATAACAAAATGAGTCAAATATTTTCTACATATTTATTTATACATTCACTCAATTAAAAGTATTTGCCAGGCACTAGGGAGAAGGCAGTGGCACCCCACTCCAGTACTCTTGCCTGAAGAATCCCATGGCTGGAGGAGCCTGGTAGGCTGCAGTCCATGGGGTTGCTACCGACTGAGCAACTTCACTTTCACTTTTCACTTGCATCCATTGGAAGAGGAAATAGCAGCCCACTCCGGTGTTCTTGCCTGGAGAATCCCAGGGACGGAGGAGCCTGGTGGGTTGCCGTCTATGGGGTTGCACAGAGTCGGACATGACTGAAGTGACTTAGCAGCAGCAGCAGGGATAGAATAACGAGCAAGATACATTTAGTCAATGTCCCCACTGATTTTAAGGGCAATGATGTTCATTATAATATTACTCACATAATAGTCAAAAATTTTGGATATAATTGGGGTTAAATAAATTATGGCAAAGCCATAAAATGTAATTAACTGCAGTCATAAAATGGAATACTATGCTGTAGAAGAATGCCAAAAGTACTAGAAAATGTTCATGATATACTACATAAATGTAGATTATAAAATTTAACACTATGAAACAGAATATATGGTCAGTATAGTCCAAATTTTGTACATTTTAAAACTTTATTTATTCACTCAATAAATATTTACTTAAAATCTATTGAATTAAAAAGCCTCTTGATGAAAGTGAAAGAAGAGAGTGAAAAAGTTGGCTTAAAGCTCAACATTCAGAAAATGAAGATCACGGCATCTGGTCCCATCANAGAGATTCTGTGACTCTGGAATGACTAGAGCTGGACTGGAGTCAAAGTGACTAAGTGTGACCCAGAGTTGGAGAGGATGCCATCTAATCAGAAGTACCAGCAAGTACAGACTATTATATACGGAATGGATAAACAACACGATCCTACAGTACAGTGCAGGAACTATATTCAGCATCCTGTGATGAACCACAATGGAAAAGAATATACACGTACAACTGAGTCACTTTGCCATACAGCAGAAATTAACGCAGCATTGTAAATCAACCGTACTTCAATAAAATTAAAAAGTGAAAAATATTAACAGCAATGTTTACCACTCCAAGAAGCACTGGCTTTGGAAGCATACAAAGGGAGCACTCTCGGCACAGACACTGGCATCTCATGATTGGCAGCAGCAAAAACACTTTTGTAGGGAGTAAGCATGGACAAGGGGCCACCAAGGCAGCACAAAGCAGATGTCATATGGCAGCAAATAGGCTGATTTGTGGGCTTACATGAGGCATACCTTTGGAGACATCTAGTAACTAAAATCATGGCATCTGGCCCCATCACTTCATGGCAAATGAGAAGGGATAAATTTTTATTTTTCAGTGACAGTAAATAAGTAAGTGACAAACAAATAAAAAGTGATAGATTTTATTTTCCCAGGCTCCAAAATCACTGCAGACCATGAATGCAGCCATGAAATTAAAAGAGACTTGCTCCTTTTCAAGGAAAAGCTATGATAAACCTAGAGAGTATATTAAAAAGCCAAGACATCACTTGGCCAACAAAGGTCCATATAGTCAAAGCTATGGTTTTTCCAGTAGTCATATATGGATGTGAGAGATGGACCATAAGGAAGGCTGAGCACTGAAGAGTTGATGCTTTTGAACTGGGGCGCTGCAGAAGACTCTTGAGAGTCGCTTGGACAGCAAGGAGATCATACTAGCCAATGCTAAAGGAAATCAACCCTGAATATTCAATGGAAAGACTGATGCTGAAGCTGAAACTCCAATATTTTGGCCATCTGATGCAAAGAGCCAACTCATTGGAAAAGACCTTAATGCTGTGAAAGACTGGGGGCAAATGTAGATGAGAACAGCAGAGAGTGAGATGGCTAGACAGCATCACCAACTCAATGGACATGAATTTGAGCATACTGCGAGAGATAATGGAGGACAGAGGAGTCTGGCGGGCTGCAATCCATAGAGTCACAAAGAGTTGGACACAATTTAGTGACTGAACAACAACAATCGACCCAGCAATCCCACTGCTGGGCATACACACTGAGGAAAACAGAATCGAAAGAGACATATGTACCGCAATGTTCATCACAGCACTGTTTATAATAGCCAGGACATGGAAGCAACCTAGATGTCCTAGATGAATGGATAAGAAAGCTGTGGTATACACACACAATGGAGTATTACTCAGCCATTAAAAGAATACATTTGAATCAGTTCTAATGAGGTGGATAAAACTGGAGCCAATTATACAGAGTGAAGTAAGCCAGAAAGAAAAACACCAATACAGTATATTAATACATATATATGGAATTTAGAAAGATGGTAACAATAACCCTATATGCGAGACAGCAAAAGAGACACAGATGTATAGAACAGATTTTTTGACTCTGTGGGAGAGGGAGAGGGTGGGATGATTTGGGAGAATGGCATTGAAACATGTATAATATCATATAAGAAATGAATTGCCAGTCTAAGTTCGATGCAGGATACAGGATGCTTGGGGCTGGTGCACTGGGATGACCCAGAGGGATGGTATGGGGAGGGAAGTGGGTGGGGGGTTCAGGAGTGGGAACTTATGTACACCCATGGAGAATTCACGTTGATGTATGACAAAACCAATACAGTATTGCAAAGTAAAAAAAAAAAAAAGCCTGTTGCTCTTGTTGAGTAAGCTATGTCTGACTCTTAGCAATCCATGGACTGTAGCCTGTCAGGCTCCTCTGTCCGTGGAATTCTTCAGGCAAGAATACTGGAGTGGGTTGCCATTTCCTTCTCCAGGGGATCTTCCAAACAAACCCGCATTTCCTGTATCGGCAGGCAGATTCTTTACCACTGAGCCACCTGGGAAGCCTTAATAGTCCTGTATCTCATCCTAATCTTAGAGAAAGAAAGAATAGCCTTATTTTATAATCACACACTAGTGTGTGACATGGCACATTTATTCAAGTGAGGAGCCATTTCAGGTCTGTATTACCTCCCACCGGAACTTCTGAAGCAGCCTTCTAACTGGCCTCCCTGCCTCCAGACTCTGCTTCCTGTATGCTGCATAATATCCCCAAATAGCATTTCATTGTACCAGTTTCCTGCTCATAACTTACTGTATTCCACAAAATAAGGTGTGCCTGTGGGCAACATAAAATGTAACTCTAACTACTGCGAAGGGCTGGTGGGATGATCAGCTATCCCAATTTTTCCAGGATTGTCCTGGTTTTAGCCCTGGAAGTCTCATGCACTGGGAAACCCCTCAGTCCCAGGCAAACTGAAAAGGCTGGTCACCCTCACTGACCATCAGCTTTGGCTTGGGATTGGAATAACAGTGTGTGGGGGTATATTTAAAAATTTTTATGATGTGCTCCAACAGAGAGAGGAACCATTAACAGCTGCTATTTTTACACCAAAGAGCAATGAAATTTAGTTGCTTACTTCACAAAGGCAGCTTGGTTGCTATGGCAACATTGAGCGGCAAACCTGATTGTTCAAACATATAAAATTGACAAATCTGTCTGTGTTTGCTTCATACTTTACATTTTAATATTTGCTCACAGGGCTGAGCCCCTTGCATTGTGAAATCACATGATAATACTTTAACATAATTATTTACCTTCCAGAATGCTATTACCCACAATTAGTTATCGTGTTTACAACTGAAGTTTAAAACACATTTTCCCTTTGAGAGGACTTTCAGGACATCAATTTAATTTTAGGCTCATGAATTGTAAACTGTCTGTGGACAGCATGTTGGAGCAACCACTAAATTCCTTGTGCACAGACAGCACCTACTACATAAACATAGCTACAGTGAGTGGTCTGTATATCTTCACGGGCTGAAGTTAAGACTCATTTATTTACGTCAACTTCACCTTGCACCATAAAGGATTTAAGAAGGCTTAAAAATATAAAGCAAGAAATAAAGAAATGGAGATGAAGAAAAAATGAGGGTAGGAGAGAAAACTGGCACCATGAGTAAGTTTAGTACTTAAAACAAAACAAAACAAAATGCTTGCCAAGAAGTTCCATCCCCTCACAAAGTTCTAAAGATGGGTTATACATCTGTTTCTGACCCACCAAATAGGCAATTAAAGGAGAATAATCATGCTGTTATAAAATTCATTGTTCACTGGCTTCAAAAAAAAAGCAACCTAGAAACAGCATAAACTTATTAATAGAGAAATGAGAGATTTCTGTTACATGGTCTCCACATAAAGGATACTATTTAAGGATGAATATCTAACTCAATGGCCAATGATGTCACCTAAGACCTCTTATGTAGGTGAAAAAGATTATCTGATTATTTAGAAGGTAAAATGTCTTATTTATCTAAAAAAAAAAAAAAAAGAAAGAAATGGGCAGCTCTGGAAATTGCAAAATAATGATCTTAACTTTGATTTCTTNGATACAGGATGCTTGGGGCTGGTGCACTGGGATGACTCAGAGGGATGGTACAGGGAGGGAGGTGGGAGGGGGATTCAGGATAGGGAACACACATATGCCCGTGGCAGATTCATGTTGATGTGTGGCAGAAACAATACAATATTGTAAAGTAAAAAATAAAATTAAAAAAAGAAAAAAAAAACAGAAAAAGCATAACATAATAGATTTTAACCACCATGGCTTTGAAAGAAACTGTATAAATAATTTTATTTAATTTTCCCTTGGTAAAACAATGGGCAAGAAACTGCTGTCTATATAACCCTCAAACATCCTGTTAGGCACAGTATGCAATAAACTATAATAATAAAAGCCATCATTTGCATAGGTCTTTATAATTTACCTAGATTTTACACTCAATACAACTTGCTTTTTATGACATGTTTTTATATTAAGACAATAACTGCACAAAATAGGAAACTAAAGTGAAGCAATTTTTCTAACTTCCAATCAGTGATTTCATATTCAAACTTAGTTCTGACTCCAAAGATTACAATCACTCTATTGCCTCTGACTCTTGGACTGCAAGGAGATCAAACCAGTCTGTCCTAAAGGAAATCAGTCCTGAACTTTCACTGGAAGGACTGATGCTGAAGCTGAGGCTCCAATACTTTGGTCACCTGATGCGAAGAGCTGACTCATTTGAAAAGACCCTGATGCTGGGAAAGATTGAAGGCAGGAGAAGAAGGGGATGGCAGAGGATGAGATGGTTGGATGGCATCACTGACTCAATGAACATGAGTTTGAGCAATCTTCGGGAGCTGGTAATGGACAGGGAGGCCTGGTGTGCTGCAGTCTATGGGGCTGCAAAGAGTCGGACACCACTGAGCTACTGAACTGAACTGACTGCCTCTGACAAGTGAATGAATTATCCACACAGTACAAAATAGATTCTTTAGCAAGAACATCAATCAAGTTTTAAAAAGTAAGCCTGGCTGTGCTACTGCGCTATAGGTACACAAGATGTTACACCAGGGAAGACTGCGAGAAGGTACACTAGACCTGTCTCTACTGTTTCTTGGAAGTGTAAGTAAATCTGCAATTACCTCAAAAGAAAAAGCTTTTAAGACAGTAATCTTTCAACTACATTTGGCAATGGTTTTTCCTTTGCGAGGTTATGGATACAACAATTAAAACTTCAGACCTCCAGTTTCATCTCCAGGCTCTAAGAGAAAGGCAGGATATGGTTAAAGCAGCAAGATTAGAAAACAGCACTTTGTGAAAAAGAAAATAAAACATGAGGAGTAGAGGAGGTAAGAGTAAATTTTCTTCATCTAGAAAACAAATTCAAATGAAACATACTTGAATTGATGCTTTTGAACTGTTGTGTTGGAGAAGACTCTTGAGAGTCCCTTGGACTGCAAGGAGATCCAACCAGTCCATTCTAAAGGAGATCAGTCCTGGGTGTTCATTGGAAGGACTGAGCTGAAGCTGAAACTCCAATACTTTGGCCACCTGATGCGAAGAGCTGACTCATTTGAAAAGACCCTGATGCTGGGAAAGATTGAGGGCAGGGGAAGGGGATGATAGAGGATGAGATGGTTGGATGGCTTCACCGACTCAATGCACATGGGTTTGGGTGGACTCCGGGAGTTGGTGATGGATAGGGAGGCCTGGCGTGCTGCGATTCATGAGGTCACAGAGAATCGGACACGACTGAGCAACTGAACTGAACACTTGAATTGAAAAAAGATAAGGAAATACTTTATAATAAGCTTTATCAATCTCTCTCTCTCTCACACACACATACACATATATTACTCTTTCTCACAATCTCACTAAATAATTCCGTGGTGTTAGGAAAACTACAGACAAAGGGGATTCACCTGGTGGGAGGATATGAGTTCAACAAGTATCCTCCTGTCGTTCCCTTGCAGTTCCACAAGGTGATCAGAGTCCAACAGGGAGACCACATCGTGTTGAAATGCTGATTCTATCACTTTGCTGGTAGAACTTGAGCACTTTCTGCTGGTAGAATTTGAGCGGACTATGCAACCTCTTTGGGTCTCTGTTTTCTTATTTGTTAATAATGATGAAGGTATACTTCACTTTGTAAACTACAAAATGCTAGAGAAGAGCTAGTATTATTACTCCCTGCTAGTTCAGAGACTTCAAAAGAGATACATATCTGATGAAAGTGTCAAAGATAACTCTGAGAATAAAAGGAGTGTGTTAACCATCTATGCAGTGGGATATGGCAGGCACTGAAAACCAACTCTTCAAAATGGAAATAAGTCCATCCTTCACCCATAATCTACCAGAATGCTTGATATTCCACTGCTGATAATTCACTTTAATATGTTATCAATAACCTAGGGCAAATCTTAACTCTTATTTATTGTTGTAATCCCATACTGAATTGTGCCTAACAAAGTAACTGATTAAAAAAAAAAAAAAACTCAACATCTGTTAGAAAAGGCTCTCTATCTCTCAAAACTCCAACTTTAAATTCCAAAAGGATTGCAAAAGATAATATAATGAGGTTTTGAGGAACTAAAACAGGCTATTTGTTGAACCATAGCCTCCATTGCTTTTTTTTTTTTTTTTTTTTTTTTGGAGCAAAGAAAGGTTTATTTCAAGGACAGGAGGTGGCTCATGTCCTGAAAAGTCTCAAGCTTCCCACAGAGTTTCGGTAAAATATTTGTAAAGGGCCGATGAGAGTGACGTGATTGGCTCCTGCAGAGTTCACTGACTGGCTGATGGGGAGGTAGCAGGTGGTGACATTATCACAGGAGTTAACATTATCAGTCCTTAGGTTCCAGGAGGCCTGGGGCTATAGGTACTCACAGTAGTCAAGTAATTCTTCCATTGAAGTGAAGTGAAGCCACTCAGTCGTGTCCGATCCTCAGTGACCCCATGGATTGCAGCCTTCCAGGCTCCTTCGTCCATGGGATTTTCCAGGCAAGAGTGCTGGAGTGGATTACCATTTCCTTCTCCAGGGGATCTTCCCGACCCAGGAGTCAAACCTGGGTCTCCCGCACTGCAGGCAGACGCTTTACCGTCAGAGCCACCAGGGAAGCTCCCAGTTCTTCCATTGGTGGGGCGGTTTTCATATCTGCAAAACAACTTAAGAAATTTGCATCAAATACTATTATCTAGGTACTTCCCAGAGAAGCTAAAGCAGAGAAAATGGAGTAAGGCCTTTCCCAGGAAGGTCCCGTAGGGTCCTGCTCTGTTTGGTTACAATTCCCCTCCTTTTATTTGATTCTCCTCAATCTTGAGGAGAACAAGTTTTAAATAACAAAAGAAATAAAGGTTCAGATATAGGGGTTAATTATAAACTTGGCAAAGGTACCCATAAGGTCCTGCTCGGTTACAATTCCTCCACAAACACTGCTTTGAGAATGGCAGGTGGCTTCTGAGTCTGACATAGCCACTCCACTTCCAGATATATTTCTCTCTACTGACTTCTCATATGATAACCCACAGGAGCAGACGGGCTTCCCAGATGGTGCAGTGGTAAAGAATCGGCCTGCTACTGCAGAAGACACAGGAGACTCCAGTTCAACCCCTGGGTTGGGAAGATCCCCTGGAGTAGGTAATGGTAACCCACTCCAGTAATGGAGAAAGAAATAGCAACCCACTCCAGTATTCTTGCTTGGAGAAGCCCATGGACAGAGGAGCCTTGTGGGCTACAGTCCATGGGGTCGCAAAGAGTCAGATGTGACTGAAGCGACTTAGCACACACCAGTATTCTGACTTGGAAAATTCTATGGACAGAGGAGCTGATGGGCTGAAATCCATGGGGTTGCTAAGAGTCTAACATGACTGAGCACACACACATACTCACACAGTAGTAGACACCACTGTGCAAGGCCCAGATTCCTACTCCAGGACCAAATCACTCACTCTCCCAACCGCTGAGAGTGTTGGTGGCCCACAGCTTTCAGCTGAGTCCCTTTCCCACATTTTCCTTTCTCAAAGAGAGCCACCTCACTCAAAATCATACCTCTTCCCTAGGGGCGCAAAGGTTCAGCTATCGTTTCTTAATCAGGGCTAATTCTCAAGTGCCACCCTTGCTCCAGAATTTTCTGTGGGATCAATGGAGGCCCCTGTTAGAACTAGTATTAGTCAATGTTCTCCAGAGAAATATAATAGGAGATATATATATACACACACACATATATGACAATTTATTATAATGAATTGCCTCACAAGATTATGGAAGCCAAGAAGTTCCTCAACCTGCCATTTTCAAGGTGGAGACCCAGGTAAGCCAGTGGTGTACTTCAGTCTGAGTCTGAAGGCCTAAGAACCAGAGAAGCTGATGCTCTGAATCTCAGTCCAATGGCAGGAGAATACTGATGCCCCAAATGAAATAGGCAGAAAACAAATCAGTTCTCCTTTCTTTTGCCTTTTGTTCTATTCAGGTCTTCAACAGACTGGATAAGGTCAACTTGCATTGGGAAGGGTATTCTGCTTTACTGAGTCCAATAATTCAAACACTATCTCATCCAGAAACACTCTGACAGACTCAGGATAATGTTCAGCCAAACATCTGGGTACCCTGCGGCCCAGTAAGTTCAGTTCAGTTCAGTCGCTCAGTCGTGTCCGACTCTTTGTAACCCACGAATTGCAGCACACTAGGCCTCCCTGTCCATCACCAACTCCCAGAGTTCACTCAGACTTACGTCCATCGAGTCAGTGATGTCATCCAGCCATCTCATCCTCTGTCGTCCCCTTCTCCTCCTGCCCCCAATCCTTCCCAGCATGAGTCTTTTCCAATGAGTCAACTCTTCGCCTGAGGTGGCCAAAGTATTGGAGTTTCAGCTTCAGCATCAGTCCTTTCAATGAACACCCAGGACTGATCTCCTTTAGAATGGACTGGTTGGATCTCCTTGCAGTTGAAGGGACTCTCAAGAGTCTTCTCCAATACAACCACAGTTCAAAAGCATCAATTCTTCGGTACTCAGCTTTCTTCACAGTCCAACTCTCACATCCATACATGACCACTGGAAAAACGATAGCCTTGACTAGACAGACCTTTGTTGGCAAAGTAATGGCCCAGTAAAGCTGATACATAAAAACCATCACACAACTGCACTGGAGTTTCACCTCTGCTCAGTCTCACCTCCTTCACTACCCACAGCTGTCAATCCCCTGAATTACTTCCCAACAAACTTTCGGCATGCAAATGCCCATCTCAGGCTCAGTTTCTGAGGAAAATGTGCCTGTGTCACTGATTTCTCCTCTAAATAAAGCAAACTCCAACACTTCAATGTGACACGTCAATTGTAGTAAGTACTCTCAAGTATAAAATCAGGCCTGCCTTTTGTGCCTTCGAGAACCTAATGACTGTATAGAAAAGATGGTCATTATCGTTATACTTCTCTGAGAAATCCTCAGTTCAGTTCAGCTCAGTCGCTCAGTCGTGTCCGATTCTTTGCGACCCTATGAATCACAGCACGCCGGGCCTCCCTGTCCATCACCAGCTCCCAGAGTTCACTCAGGCTCATGTCCATCGATTCGGTGATGCCATCCAGCCATCTCATCCTCTGTCATGCCCTTTTCCTCCTGCCCCCAATCCCTCCCAGCATCAGAGTCTTTTCCTATAAGTCAACTCTTTGCATGAGGTGGCCAAAGTACTGGAGTTTCAGTTTGAGCATCATTCTTTCCAAAGAAATCCCAGGGCTGATCTCCTTCAGAATGGACTAGTTGGATCTCCTTGCAGTCCAAGGGACTCTCAAGAATCTTCTCCAACACCACAGTTCAAAAGCATCAATTCTTTGGTGGTCAGCTTTCTTCGCAGTCCAACTCTCCCATCCATACATGACTACTGGAAAAACCATAGCCTTGACTAGATGGACCTTTGTTGGCAAAGTAATGTCTCTGCTTTTCAATATGC
>SJYV01042670.1:35211-120459 GCA_006410875.1 Neotragus pygmaeus
AGGAAAAACCATAGCCTTGACTAGATGGACCTTAGTTGGCAAAGTAATGTCTCTGCTTTTCAATATGCTATCTAGGTTGGTCGTAACTTTCCTTCCAAGGAGTAAGCATCTTTTAATTTCATGGCTGCAGTCACCATCTGCAGTGATTAAAGTCTGACACTGTTTCCACTGTTTCCCCATCTATTTCCCATGAAGTGATGGGACCAGATGCCATGATCTTCGTTTTCTGAATGTTGAGCTTTAAGCCAACTTTTTCACTCTCCACTTTCACTTTCATCAAGAGGCTTTTTAGTTCCTCTTCACTTTCTGCCATAAGGGTGGTGTCATCTGCGTATCTGAGGTTATTGCTATTTCTCCAGCAATCTTGATTCCAGCTTGTGCTTCTTCCAGCTCAGCGTTTCTCATGATATACTCTGCATAGAAGTTAAATAAGCAGGGTGACAATATACAGCCTTGACGTACTCCTTTTCCTATTTGGAACCAGTCTGTTGTTCCATGTCCAGTTCTATCTGTTGCTTCCTGACCTGCATATAGGTTTCTTAGTTCTGATTAAATGTCTCAATTTTTTCATCTCATGACTCATGTACATGTTAAGAAGACATGTTAAAAAGACACCTAAGTTCTGAATTTTCTTGCTGTGAAAATGTAATCGCTGATCAATAAGAACTAAGGTTTATGGTGCCTTTTTCACGCTATCTGTTTGGGCCACTAGAGTATAATTGCAAAGCTGCCAGGATATATTCCAAGCTGCATTATTTGGACTTTGTGATTTTATACACTGAATAAGTGTTAAAACTGATGAGAGAAGGTAACGTTTATTACATTATGAAGAAACTATGTAAAGGATTATTCAATGAATGCAACTTATTTTGTTGATAATCTGCATCAGGCAATTTATACAAGTTATACTTCTTTAGTTATAACTAAAATCATCAAAATGTTTAAGTTAAATGACACAATTTGGGAAGTATTTGATGTCACGGGACTACTGAATAGAGTACTTCATTATTTGTGTGTCATTTAAAGGCAGCATACATAGGATTTACAAATTTTAGTTCATTCAGTCAATAAACATCATATAAGCCTACTTCGTTCATCAAAATTCTGCATTACTCTTAAGAATATGAAGAAAATGGAAAGCATGTTTATCTTTACATTCAAAGCATTCTGCCTGACAGTAGTTTACTATACTTGTCAATTTGGTCAACTAAGTTTCTATCTGAAAATAATTCTGAATCAGAGGGAAAAATGAACAAGTCAAACTTAGCGAACTCTCCATCTTCCACAATTTTTAAGATTCTTTTATGAGAACCAAATCATTCACTCTGGAACTCTATTCCCTCTCTAAAATTTTAGGAGCTATCACTGAGACACTCCTTCAATCTCCTTAGAAGAATAAGATAGGAAAAGATATTCTTAACTTCACAGCCGTGATTAGAAAATTTTAACAGAATTGAATCTGGGTTCCAGCAGGGTAATTCAATGGTATCCATGGCAAAAGAAATGTAGAGTTCTTTTTCAATATCAAAGTACATTAAAATTTTTAAATGTTTCTATATTTGATCTACTAGAAGATATAAACACTTTGATTATACTTAGTCATTACCTTTAGCATCTATGCACAAATAAAATCAAGGAAATAAATATCTTTTGTACACATCATGATGAAAACAATGAAGAAAATATTTCATTTCTATAAAATATGAACAAATTTTAATCTAGTTGGACAATTTTGCTGAAACTTAGCCCAATATTTAATGTAGAAATATGATTAGATAAGAATAACATGAATGAAAATGATCTGTAAATCCAAAGATTTAGCAAAGGTACATGATCATTGCTAATTATCTATGAGACAGAATTTTTGTGTCATCAAACAAGAGACTTTAAACTTTGGCTAGCACTGTAAAACCTGTCACCTAAACTCTGTGTAGCAGAATATGAAAATGATTGATGCTGACAAATTATAGGTCTTCCTGAATAAGAGTGACATATTTTCAAAACAAGTAGAAACCAGTCAGCTTTGGAGATGACAAAAACATATAATATATACTGTTAATTGCTGACATTTATATAGAGTTGACACTGGATATCACTCATCATAGTAATTACTAATAGCAATTTGCATAGCCAGAGCCCATAATGAAATTTTGCTAAGTTCAATTTTTTTAAATTGATTTTTCAACCTTCATGTTAATGTTTCTTTCATTAACATGAAGTATAGTACAAGTCTTCCCAACATTTTTATTACATACACAGAAGACAATAAAATTTGTACCAAGTCCCTCCTGACAACCTCGGGAATGAGGGGATCAACACCTTGGCATACCTGAAACCAAGGTGGGACATCAGCTGAACATGATCAGTTTTACAGAGATCATCCCTTCTATGGTTTATCTGTAATCCACCATCCCAAACCATGCAAACAGTGCGTGTTTTGCTGTGCTCAGTGCTGTCCGACTCTTTGAGACCCCACGGACTGCAGTCTGCCAGGCTCCTCTGTCCATGGAATTCTCCAGGCAAGAATACTGGAGTGGGTTGCCATTTCTTACTTCAGCGGATCTTCCCAATCCAGGAATAGAACTCATGTCTCTGTCATCTCCGGCATTGGCAAGTGGATTCTCTACCACTGAGCCACTTGGGAAGCCCTAAGCAGAATCCTGAGTAGTTATAGTTACTATAAAATCTCATTATAAAAAAAATTATTGTCAAGCCAAATTAAAAAAATAATTAAAAAAAAAGAAGGGCATAAAATTAAAAGAGAAATCTATCATCTATCAACTTATTGCATTGTATGGAACCACATTTAAGTCCCAATGTGAACAAATAAACTGTGAAAAAGAAAAAAAAAATTATCTTAAAGTTACTTCCACATCTTCTTTGAGTCAATTACTGCAAATTATATACAACAAATGGTTCGTGATCTCATCAGTCCTTGTTGTCTATGACAAAATACTGTCACTTTGTTGTCTGGTTGGAAAACACAGTGACACTCCTGCCAGAAAATCTGGGGAGGAAGAGTTACAAGATGGTAAACACTTTGGCTGCTGCAAATTGAAGATCTGCTACTTAATCTAGAAAGAAACAGCTCTGGCTTCCCACAGTGGATCCAAGAATGTGGGAGGATTTGCTGTGGACCAGATGTGGACTATTCTGTGAAACAGCCTGAAGTTGTTTTAAGTCCTACACATCAAAATTCTGCCCAGAAAGAAGGCGCGGTGACACACCACCCAAGGTCTTAAAGGAAGGAGCTGTCTGAGAACTAGTAACCCAGAGGCAAAGGAGTCCATGAGGGAGGCATGAAGTGCCCACGAAAGTGTCTGCAGGGTTAGGGCAGCCTTACATGACTGCCAAGCCCAAAGAGCACATGTTTCGGATCTTATCAGCCTATCAGCAGTGATGCCATCACTAGAAACGCCTGGGACAGTCACCTAGGCTAGAATTAGCTGTGCAGAGCTGCCTCAGACGTTCACCCCACTGAAGCCAGTGTTGCAGCCGGTCTGGCCCTTGGGGTTCTTATGATTTCAAGATGCACTTCAGCAACANCATCACTAGAAACGCCTGGGACAGTCACCTAGGCTAGAATTAGCTGTGCAGAGCTGCCTCAGACGTTCACCCCACTGAAGCCAGTGTTGCAGCCGGTCTGGCCCTTGGGGTTCTTATGATTTCAAGATGCACTTCAGCAACACCATTAGGGAACTAGAAAAAACAAGGTTCATTACTGACAGGTCCTGGGAAATACACAGCATGCTTGAAGCATCACGGGTAGAGATGGAGAGACTGTAGACTTGGGGTACTGCATTTCCTGGGGTTGAGGGTGAGGTGCCCAGGGTTTCAGAAGTTCACTCTTTATTGGTGAACTTAAAACATAAGAGCAGGAATTAAAGCATGGGAAGGGAAAAGCAAGATGCCAAATGGTTAGTTACCTAGGTCAACCAGAGCTTTCCAAAGAGGAGGAACTACATGAGTGGACCAATCTAGCTCTGTTAAGTATCTAGTGTTGTTGGCAATGGGTTTATTTAAGATGGATGTCTTTGAAATGTATGCCTCCACAATCAAAAGCTTAGTGTCAGGCACTTACATCACAATCAAAAAAGCTAACTGGTAGGCTCTTACATTACAGCATACCACCATCCTGTGCCACTTTCTGTTCAAGTAAAAATGCCCAGATCCTCCTCTCCACCCACCACACTCCAAAACTCGCAAATGGATAAGGAATGATGACAATCTGAAATTATAATGGAGTAATCACAGTTCAGGCATACAAAAAGAGTCAAACAGCCATTAAGGATCTGGTCTCAGACAGTGCAACAGTGAAAAACTTGAACTTCAGCGAACTATACCAAACCCAAGGACACCACCAGCGGTATTCTCCAGAGAAGGCAATGGCAACCCACTCCAGTACTCTTGCCTGGAAAATCCCATTGATGGAGGAGCTCCATGGGGTCTCGAAGAGTCTAACACGACTGAGCANAGAGGACAAAATCTTAAGAGCTGACAAAGCCACATGTACCAGTCAGGGTTCAATCCAGGAACAGAGACCAAGGATAAGTTTAACTTTAAACCAAGGATTATTAAGCTCTGATAAACAAATAACTATAACAAAACACTCTACAGGACCTAGAGCTGGGGGAGAACATCCAAGTCCAGCCTAGAAAGGGTCCCCCCTTCCCTAAGGCTGGGTTCAGACCTCATTTAGAAGTAGAGTTCAACCCACCAGCAAGGAGAGAATTTTTCTTGATTGCCCAAGCCAGAGCTGGTCTCTGCCACTAGAAGAGCAGGAAGCAGCCCTCCAGAGCACAGGCAGGCACAGGTGATGGGCACCTGGTAGCCTAGTGGCAGAGGCACACGGGTGGAGTGGGCCCGGGGCATAGGTCTGCACAGGAAATCATGGCACCTCCACAGGCGGGGACCTTCAGGAGCTGGTTTCTATGTGAAGCAGGTCCCGGGAAATTATCACCAGTCCAATCTGACTCTGTAAGTGGCCAAGGACCTCTCAGTCTGGTGCACGTTCGGAGCAGAACTCTACTGGATGTCCTCATACCCACACCACTGACCTACCAGGCAACCACCAGAAACCACAGAGCCCCTTCCTGCAGCCATGTCCATCCAGCACCCTCTGCTGAGAAAGCTTTACATCTTGCACGCTAGAAAGGAAAGATGCTTAAAGGAATTCTGCTCAATATCACAGAACACGTATTCATGTAAGGTGAATGTGGGGCTTAAAGGCAATAAAGTGATAACTGGCACTCTAGGACTTATCAGTTTGGAAAGGGCTTGAGTTCCTGAATGGCCACATGGCCAACCCACAGCCCACCACTGCCTGAAACCTAACATGAGGAAGGAATACGTTTTTGTGGGATTTTTTTTTCAGTCACTCAGATGGGGAGGCTCTTTGCAATAGCAATTTGATTTTCTCCTATTTCAGCAATCTCTCTTTTCTTGGCTTCTGGGTTCCTTCCTTGCTGAGGAAGATCCCCTAAATTTCATTTAAAACTATACAGCAGGTGATTATCCCAATTAGGGAAAGACTAGTCAAAAGAAAACTAATGTGGCCACCTCAGTAGTGGCTGGTTGCCAGCTACTTCCTGACCCAGACAAGCAAAAAGAAAAAAACGAAGACCAAGGAACTTTATCTAAGCATCATGAACACACATCATTCTAGCTCCTTTGAGCAATTCCTGTGAATACTTCCCAAAATACAGACCTAAAGCAGCTGCAGAAAGAGAGGGGTTGAATATAAAAGAATCATCAGTAATTAGCTCTTCTAGCAGATTGAATGTCTTCACCGTTATACACAAACGTGTGTTAACTAAGCAAGAGGCTTGAGCAGCTGGAAACATGGAAGGTATAATTCAGTGCAAAGTTCTATATTGTCTTCTCCCAGAAATGATTCCTCTGGGCTACAACTCAGGTGTAACATTAGGTCTGTCCTGCCATGTGTCGTGTGTCCTGTCAAGTTAATTAAGGCCTTCCTACTTATTTTCTATCATCCTCCTTTTCTCTAGCATCATCTTTTTTTGGGAGAAGAGAGCAAGGCCTCATAGATAAGGTCAGTCCATGCTGCGTATGTACATTGTGTTGGCTAGCCACTGTGTACTACTCAGCCCCTCAGTCACATCCAACTCTTTGTGACCCCATGGACTGTAGCCCACCAGGCATCTCTGTCCACAGGATTTTCTCAGCAAGAATACAGCAGTGGGCGGCCATGTCCTCCTCCAGGGTATTTTGCTGACCCAGGGATCAAACCCAGGGCTCCTGCATTGGCAGGTGGATTCTTTAGCACTGCACCACCCGGGAAGCCCCTGGTCTTGTGCATATTTGGTGCTATATTTATATAAATATATAGGCAGATATTTCCACTGCATGGCATTTGTATGAGACCAATAAAAGTTTATTAAATTAATAAATATTTCACTTTCACTATATTGCTTGCATCGTATAATGTCAGGACTTTATATTCTTAAAATATTTCACTAAGAGGCGAATAATGTTCCCGTAAAATAGTGTGCTGGTTTGTATTTTTAGAGCCGCCCTTAACTGTGCTGAGATATGTCTTGGAGGAGCGCTGCCCTCTGCTGGTATCCTTTTAAAAACAAGCGCAAATTTGGAACCAACCATATAAGACTGGTCTTCGTTTAAATGGGAGGGGGATTCAGGATTGGGAGCTTGTGTACACCTGTGGTGGATTCATGTCGATGTATGGCAAAGCCAATAGAGTATTGTAAAGTAAAATTTAAAAAATAAATAAATAAATTTTTAAAAAGAAAAAATAAATAAAAATAAATAAATGGTGTTTCTAAACCCCCTGGTGTGCTGGACCCCAGAAAACCCAAGAGTCATAAACTATTTATAGAAGGCTAGTAGTGCAGAATGTTCACTTTCATTTTAGGCTGTAAAGGATAGGCAGGATATTAAAGAAACAAAGACTGGCAAATCTCTTTATAGGTGTTTTATAGAGGCCCTGACTTGCTTTAATATTTGTATCATTTTTATTAGGCCCATTATTTTAAGTGGCTTTATGCTAGTCTTTCTGGGACCATAACTGTACCAAAGAAATATAAAATATTAATGCCACCAAAGTTCCATGATCCCAGGGAAAGTGAAGAGCTTCAAAGAACTGATGGCCCAATCATTGGTTCTGCAAAACTATAAAATAAATTTATACTTGAAAATACATCAATCATAGATTAAAACAGTATGATGCATAGACACATATACTCTGTGTGTGTGTGTGTGTGTGTGTGCGCGCGTGCGTGTGCGTGCACATGTTCAGTTGCTCAGTCATGCCCAACTCTTTGTGATCCCCATGGGCTATAGCCTGGCGGGTTCCCCTGTCCATGGAATTTTCCAGGCAAGAATACTGGAGCAGGTTGTCATTTCCTCCTCCATCCAAGTCAGGATCTTCCCGACTCAGGGTTACATGTACATAGATACCTAAATGTGATGGATTTCTAATTTTGTAAATATATATTTTATATACACATATCTTTAAGAAGAAAGGTCAGGAATAATATATCAAAATGCTAATGACTGTGATCAGTAGATGGCAAAACTTTCAGCTATTCTTAATTTTGTGTATATCTGCATTTTTCTAATTTTTTTCTGAAATAATGAAAAAATGAAGAGAGGAAAATTCACAGAAAATGTTACCAGGGAAATAGTGAGAGATAAGACCTTACATCAAAAATTAAAACTCTCCCACGCTACTATACATAAAATAGATAACTAATGAGGATCTACGATATAGCACTGAGAAATCTACTCAATACTCTGTAATGGCCTATATGGGAAAATAACCTTAAAAAGAGTGGATGGATATATGTATATGTAGAACTGATTCACTTTGCTATACACCCAAAACTAACACAACACTGTAGATCAACTATACTTTAATAAAATTTTTTTTTTAAATTAAAACTTTCCTGCCTAATACAAGTAAAGAGGCATCTTCAGAGACAAACATCACTAAGAGAAATAGATCTCTAGCTGTCAGTTATAGGAAGAAAAGTGCTGAGCCCCAGAAAGTTCCCTCTCAGTGAGCAGACCCTTTGAGGAATGGTTCAGTCCCATTTATGCAGCAATTAATCATTAAGTCAGTCTGTTCTTCATTAAGAAGCAGTGAAGTCAGGGCCACGGTTAGTCTGGAAATACGGCTTGCTGAGAGACTGCTTGAGTTATTCCAAAAAGAAGCTAAACCAAAGGCACTTGAATATCCTTAGAATGCTCAAGAAAGGGGTAAATGGGACGAACACTTGGCAAAGAAAGCTCAGCAATTTTCTTTTTAATTATTGAGATAAGAAAGGGAGTTTGGTTTCATTTAGCTGTTCAAATAGAAATCTATTTAAATATTTAAACAGAAAAGCCTCCTGATCTACCATCCTGCCCTCCTGTAACAGCTCTGGCCTTTCTACAGAGATAAATTCTATAGTGGATTTGGTTTGGGAAACTGCTATTTTATGGGTTAGAAATTGATTTCAAGAGCCTTCAGCAGAGTAAAACACACACAACTGTGTATTTGCTTTGGGGGTAAGTCCACACTCCCTTGCAGTACAAACTAAATCTCCTGCTGGTAAACACTAGGATGTTTGGCGTTTGAATTGCTTCTCTTTTAGAGCTGTGGTTCTGATCATCTCTTTCACAAACCATTAAGGACCCAAACCCTCCCTGAATGCCTCATCTTTCTTCCCAGACATCATTCTACACTGTTTTCCTCCATTCTACTTGGGCAAATAAAATTCATCAACATCAAAGCAACAAATATTGGTGATGTGCCTACTTGGTATCCCCAGTGAAAATTGACCCTCCCGGATGGGTCCCTATAATCAGACAACTCCTGCTGCTCTTTTCCATAACCAAGCCCATTTCAGAATTTAAAGATGTTTTAAAACTATATATCCTTCAAGAAGAAATTCCATTAAAGGGAGAAAAGGAAGCCTATCACAGCATTTAACCCATCAGCCTTTTTATGCCTCCAAGCTTTTACTCTGCCTAGAATGCCCAGTCTGTGTTTTCATCCAGAAAAATCCTTTGACCCTGAAGATCTAGCTTGACTGTCAATACCTCAGTCTCCCCTAAAATTGTAATTCTGAATTATTCGCTGATAATCTTTCCCAACTCTCTTGTACATACTTCAGGCAGAGCTCCCAACATTGTATTTCAGTTTTGTATGTACTTGTCTGTCTTCCCTTTTTGGACTGTGGGTTCCCAAGGAAACAGACTATCTTTCATCATGATATCCCCAGTACCTACTGTTCAATAAATAAATACTGAATGAATGAATAAATAAATATAACAACCCCTACAGAATCCAATTTGCTTGTATATGTTTACAAGCCCAAAAGAGAGATTAAAAGATCCAAAAAGACAGTATGAGAGCTTTATCTCCACTCTTTTTACAATATGTGATAAAACAGAATTGACAAGTACTATTTTAATTACTACTTAACAGAGTGGCATTTATTAATATTTCCATAAAGGGTAGTGTGAAAGTAGCAATTTTCACCTCAGGGTTTCTCCTGGGGAAAATCAGCTTTTCAAGAAGAAAAGTAGATTTTCCTTGCAGCTCCAACATCCTTTCACCAAATTCTGTTAAACCAAAACAGCCAGCCAAGAACTGTCTCACTTTTTGTCGACCCAAAAACCATGATTTTTTTCCTACTCTGTTGGTGTGAACTTTCCCACATTGCTTTTTTCAGCTGTGTGTGAAGCAGGTGGCTGAGAAAAGAAAATCTCAGATGACATGGCTCAATTCAACAGTAACAGGCTCTGTAAAATTTTACACTCCCTATTAATTTAGCCTTTATTTTCTTTAATCACACCTCTTCTTTGGGAAGCTTGTTCCCCCATAATCATGAATTGCACTTTCCCCCTAAACTCTTTCCTGTTATTATTCCTAAACATTCCTCACATAAGTTTGTTCCCATAACCTTTCAAATTAACCCCTTCATTGGTTAAGTTCAATATTGTCTACTTCTGCTGGCCAACAAGCAAGTTGAGAAAGCTGTACTCAATCTTCGAAATCCACATGTAGAAAAAATGCATTTCACAAACCAACACAAAACCATCTACAAACCAAAAGGAACTTCCAGGCTGGTATTTTAGAAAAGAGTCAGGCTGTCACTAGTCTCCATCACTTCACCTATGAAGTGATCAGTTCAGTGTATGGAAATACAAAGCAAAAATCACTGTCTTCAAAATTCAGTTAAGAAAAAGAAGCTTAGCCTCTATTACCTGAGTATCTCAGATGAACATGGGTCAGCCTTTAACAGGAGAAGTAGAAATTTCAGATACAATGTCTTTGCAGCAGCTGGCATCCATCTTGAACAAGTATATCGGTACACTTTGTCTATATTGATACCTTCTGGTATGAACTTAAAGGTGTGTTTAATTCATTCACCTCTAAAAGTCTATGGCTAATTTCATCCCTCAGTTTGTACATTTACAATTTTGTTAAACTTAGCAAAAGGATCATTTATGTTTGTGCATACTCTTAATTCCCAAGGCTGAGAGTTAATATTATATCCTCTTGATGTGCTGAGACCTCCTAATGAAATGGTACCCTAAATCAATCTTTTAATGTGCTGATTAGAAAGCAATGTTAATTGACTTATGACTTTATGATAGACACAAGACAAATCTTTTGACGGTGTCATAGAAAGAAAAGATTGTTGAATATGAAATGTCTCTTATTTCCTAAGATAGATGCATAACAGATTAGCATTTAGTCTGCAAACATGGGTGAATGCACTCTGCCTGTGCAGCTGTGGCAAGCAACTAGACACTACAGTTCCAATTTAGGATTATTATATAAAGTTGGGGTTTTTTCCAAAGCTGTTTGGGGTTGTGAGTGGAACAGAAATAGCCTATCCTCTGAATTTAGAAGCAGAAAAAATAACAGATGTGCTAAAATATTAAGCATGATGGACAGAATAGCATTAATCTTATTTCTGGGCCTATTTCCCCTTGGAAAATGTCTTCACAAAGAAAGATTCACCCCAGGGACAGTCCGATCCTCATCATGTTATTAAAAATTTAGGAGGCTTATGGACAGGTCATGAAACAGTTAGAATACTTGGCGGCAATGTAGGGCAGGAGGGTTTGGGGTCTACAACTCAGATAAAGATTTGAATGCTTTGATTATCATAAATTTAATATATTGTTTGTCAAATTAGCAAAACATTTACTTTTAATAATTCTTGAGGGTAATACTGCAACTATTGTAGCTATGAATAATTTAAATTTGAATTTACATGTTTAATCATTTCTCTCTAAAAACAACTTAGTGGAATGCAATTTCTCTGATTTCCATGTAAATTACCAGTGTTAGTAAATTTACTTGTCACTTAACCCAGTTAAGAATTCATTTAATTACTGAATATTTCTATGTTTTTGTACTAATCATGTAAGCCCTTTTAGAGGAAAAGCTTCACAGAGATCTAATACCTAGTTCCTTTGACATATTGGAGTAGAGGCTACTTTTTAAAATCTAACCACCATGAATTATTTAAACAACAACAACAAAAGACTCTCATCTATATTATTTCAAATGCTTGTTTTCTTTATGTTTATTATTAATAATATCATTTTAGAAGCTGAATATATTTCCCTTTGTGTTTTGTTCAGAGCATTTGACAGGCTTGTTTTAGATAAGACTTCATTTAATTCTTTTGAGATTCCGATTCTCTAAAGGAAATGGGCCAGAAGGAGGTGAAAGGGAAGCAGAATAGAACAGTCCTCAGGATCGTGGAACTTGAGATGCTAAAACATGTGGTCAATTATCTTTTAAAGCCTGTAGCTGAGGACAGAGGAGAATAGCTGTGCCCCAAAAGGAGGCCAGCCCAGAGGTCACCAGCAAGTCTTCCTCTCTCAAGAGCTCCGGGCCAAAGGGAAGAATCCTCACAGATATGAATGTCAGCTGAAGACCACATGTATACCAGACTTTTATGACACATGGGCTGCATCCTATCACTACACTTCTCCTCACTCCTCACAAAATGTGTGGTGACTCATTCCTTGATTCACTCAGCACACTCAATACTGAGCACAAAGTACATGCAAGGCACCAATGCTACAGGCAAGGCCAGTCCATGACTCATTAAGTCAGCAATCTGCACAGGCTCAGAGCCCCCTCAACCCAGGGAAGAGCACAAATTTCCCAAAGCATCAACATCAGACAAAAAAATCCCACACAGAACAGAATCAGAAGACAAAGTTGAAGCTTGTACGTGCTGGGTTTCTGGTAAGACCTACTGCCTAATTCCCTGTACACTGGCAATTCAACCTTTCATTAAGGTAACCTCTCTTTGATGTCTTCAAATTTTTGGTACATGGATCAGGACTTATATTTTATGGTTAATTACAAATATACACACACGTTGCCTTAAAAAGTGTACAAAACTATTCTTGTGACCCAGATGAGTTGAAAACCCTTTGTGATTCAACTCCTTAAATCGGAAGTGCTGAAGCCAGTGTCCTAAAGGGTACAGGAGAGTTATGCTGGGCAAGAGTAGATGTAGGTAACGACACTCAGAATGACAGAAGGCATAGTCATTTTGTTCATTCAGTAAACGTCTTTGTGTCCTTACCCTGTGGCTCTGTGCCATGTATTAGGACATAAGATTAAAACACACAAAACTTAGATTCCTGCCTCAAGCAGCTCATATCCTCTCAGGGCAGGCAGACACACACACACTTATGACATTTGAACAGGATACTTCAGCACGGGAGCATTATGAAATTGAGCTGGAAACAGTAGACAAAGAGTCAGAGAAAGTTTCACAAACTAGGTGACAACCGAACCGGTCTTGTCAGACAAGTGGGAGCTTTCTAAGCGAATTAGAGTAGAAACGATGTTCAAAGTACTGAGATAGCACATTGCATTTGGAGAACCAGATGTGTCCAGAATAAAGATGTGTCAGGAGATCAGGCTTAAATGGTAAGTAGAGGCCAGATCACAAAGAGCTCTGAGTTCATTAATAAGGATCAGTCTGGGTTTATTAATGGTCTAGGAAATCACATGATCAATTTGGATATGGAGCTAGAGTATAAAATCAGGAGTCTTTGGTTTACGGGCTGACTTTAAAGTGGAAAACAGTATGTAAATAGAGCTTGTGAGTCAGAAGAGAAACTAGGAAAGTAACCCTTTTGAGCACTTAAGAAGCAGGAAGAGAAATGAGTCCACAGAGGAGTTTTAAAACGAGCAGCCAGAACAGGAAAATACAAGGAGTTTTGAATAGGAAATTTCTAACTATACAGTAAAGTGGTCAAGTAAAATGGAGGATAAGGGTTCAATGGAATCAGCAAACAGATGGCCACTAGTAAAATAAGAGGGAAGTCAGATGCAGGAAGCTGAGGAATTCACATGAGATGAGGAACTGAAGACAATTCAGCCATGCTTTTCACAAGGAAGCATCAACTAGGGGGAAACAGAGAGTCATGAGGTTAGGTTGGTAAGATGAACGAAACATAAGCATAGTATTAGAATGTATTAAGTAAGAGACTCAAAATGTGGACGACTTAAAAGAGGCCACTGCAGGACTGGAATGCCAAAGGCGATGAAAGCAGACAGGATCAGTGGTGGAACTAACCTTGGGCTCTGGAAAAAGGAGGGAGCTAAAAAAATATATGCTGAAGAGGACTGTTTTGAAAAATTAGTGGTAGAAGTGAACATTGTTCATACCTCCTGGGACTGGTAAGGAAAAATGTCTGGCATAGGAGGCTGAGAAAAGTCATAAATGTTGGGAAAACTTGATACAGTAAGTAGAAAAGGGAGCTGAGACAGGCACCATGAGGATCTCCCAGGGACTGTGTGGATCAGCTTAGGATTGGACACGCTAACTTTTTATAGTGACATCTATCCACCATGTTCCTGGTTTCTTTCAAGGTTCAGAAGCCCAAGAATAAAACCAGGGAAGACTTTCTGTTGGATTGACCCAGGATTTGACATTGTACAACAGATGGGGCAAGAAAATTGAATGTGCTGGCTGTAGAAGTCTAGAAGATTCAGGTGAAAGAGAGGAGAGAACGTTAACTCAGCAGAAGGCAAAAGAAAATGTCAAGAAATTGGAAATCTCCACCAATCTTCAGGAGCTGAAGATGACAGAACTTGGGAAGTAGGACAGTGAAAAAGAGAAAAGTCCAAAAGCAGATGAGTTCCTAGCAGTGACTGGATCCAAGGTGTAACTGTGAGAGTAAGCTCCACAGCTGAGTGAAGGTACAAACAACAGATCTGAGATAGACTCCGAGTCAGGAGAGTGACTTAAGCTTCCCAGGATTTTATTTATTATGTGCCACACATAACAACTTCATAACAACCCTATGAGGTAGGAACTACTATTATCATCTGCCTCATCTTACACTTGAGGAAACTGAGACGCAGAAAGGTTAAGCAACTTGCCAAAATCACACAGCTATTCTAGCAGGAGCTGGGATTCAAACTAGGCTGGCTCCCGAGGTCTTGTTCCCAACATTATACTCTACTGCTTCCCCTAGAATGACAGTGGTTGCCTCTGGGAGCCATGGGCAGCACAGATCAAATCAGAGGTATTTCTGTGAGAAGGGAGAAGGATGAACAGTCATCTAAAACATTAAACACTCTCCATAACACCAAAAGCATCAACCACCATATTTATTGAGCTTCCACTATGTGCCAGCTTGTGTTATTTTAAAACAATTGATCCTAGCATAGCAGCTGTAGAGCCAGGATTTCATTTATTCCATATTCCTTCCCTGAAATGTACACAAAAGGTTTTCTGTTATATAAAAAATGATAAACTAAAATGATACCCTGGTGTTCAGCCTACTGGGTAGTAGAATCTTAAGTTAAATGATTCTATAAAAATCTGGGGCTTAAGCAGCCAAATATAATCATCTGAGAAATAACTGAACGATTGGTAGAAGGAAATGGTGCTGCACACAGCTGGTAATCATTTACTTCACAGCCTGTGTGTAGCTCACCAGGCTTCCTGGTCCGTGGAATTCTCCAGGCAAGAATACTGGAGTGGGTAGCCATTCCCTTCTCCAGAGGATCTTCCTTACCCAGGAATCAAATCCAGGTCTCCTGCACTGCAGGCAGATTCTTTACCATCTGAGCCACAAGGGAAGCACACTTCACAGCCTACCTATGACAAACCTGAGAAGTTTCGCCTGACACTAGTCAACCTGGCCAACCTAGAATTATTTATATTGCAACATATTAGAACATACCAAGGAAAAATATCTAAAGAGGTCAGACTCATTTTTTTAAAGCAAGCTTTAAACATCTTCTAGAACAGTCTGGTTACATGAAGACCACCTCCTTGCTCAAATATTCAACTACATCATAATGCTTTCATCCATCAGTTTTTCAACAGTTATTGGGAATTATACCAAGAATTATGGTTTGACTGGCAGTAGTGCAAAATATCCTACTACTTTATTGGTGGATGTAGGATGTCAATATAATGTTGTAACATGCTTTCTTCAATATTTGTGGCAATAAACTTCAGAATGAACTATGGCATGCCATATTTTTTGTATTAATAGAGGATGAATTCCCCTACAGTTACATTTTATAGCCTCCTTTTAATTACAATTTCATCAGTCTTCCTCCAAAAATCTTTATAGGAAATATCTTGTCTCTTCCCACCCTCCATCAAGGAATAACAAGGTCAAAATGTAGCAGTAGTAGGCTAAGAAGTTAGAGCTAAAAATTATTATACTCTGCAGTGTGAATGGTCAAAACCTGCTGATCAGCCACACGAAAATGCAAACACTGATACTAAAATAGAGAGTATGGGAAGGAAGAGTAGCTCAGAGAATGAAGACTTCTGTTTGAATTTCTGTTACCAATAACTAGATGTTTGTCTTTGGGTTTGTTACATAATTTTTCTGAGCCAATTCTCTCATTTGTAAAGTAATATCTTCTCCCTATGATTTTTATAAGAACTACATGTATTAAAGCATTAAGCATAGCAGCTCATCCAGCACAGAGCTAAATAATTTTTCTCTTTCCCACCTTTCAATTTGATTTCTCAGCAGCTCTTGACCCAGCTGGCTTCTCCTTTGCTCTTGATGACACACCTCTGGCCTGTGTCTTCTGCAAGCTTCCTCATTTCAGAAAAAGCCTCACCATCTTGGCAGGAGTGCAAGCCAGCAGCTGGAGCATTACCTGATTCTGTTCTTCCACTCACCATACCGAGGCCATTATCAAGCGCTGTCAATCCTCTAACAAGATGATCCTCATGTTCCCTTTTAAGTCAAAATCTAAACTTCTTAGAGGTGATGTTCAAAAATATCAAGAGACTGAAAAAGCCTGTAATAAAGTCTACTTTTAAATGAACGGTTTGATCACAACTAGAGAAATGGGTTAAAGGCAAAAACTATTCCTTAGAACACTGGTTCTACAGAAGGTCAGTGGATGTTAGAAAAGAGACATGTGGCCCGATAAATTTGGAAAGTTCTAAATTAAATACAGTTTAACAGATTTTCACTGTAGTTACTATTTTTACCCTTAGGCCTCAGAATCCCTATGCATATGTTGTGAATCCATAGGAAGAGACTGGGTTTTCTTTTCCTTCCAGTCCATGCCAATCCACTTCCAACTACTTTAAATGAAGCACTTTTTTCCAGTGGAAGAACTCAAGATTTGGCTATTGGCAACAAAGTTAAAATAGTAATAATTCTGTATCTTATACCCAGGAATTGAGTTCTTCTTTTAGGGGGAAATGTCATTGTTTAAAAAACTTTGATTATGGAACTCCTTTGTTTTATTTCAGAACATATTGCAGGATTGTGTTTCACAGGATTGTGTTTAAATCATAAGTTTTAAAAAGAAAAGAAAATACAGAAGCAAACTGACACTTCAGGGTACATAAATACTGGGAAGCATGCGTAAGGGAAACACCATAAGCTGCTTATACAATCTTCACATGCCCCAGGACCTCAAACTGTGCCCTTACCCATCACCTGTGGGTACAGGAGGGGCTTCCCAGGTGGCTCAGTGGTAAAGAATCCACCTGTCAATGCAGGAGACACAGGTTCGATCCCTGGGTCAGAAAGATCCCCCAGAGAAGGAAATGGCAACCCACTCCCATATTCTTGCCTAGAAAATACCATGGACAGAGGAACCTGGGGGGGCTATAGTCCACGAGATCGCAAAGGGTCAGACACGACAGCAAATGAACACACGTGCACAGGAAGTGTCCCACAACAGTTTGATCAGCAATTTGACAGCTCGAAATTCCCTATGGAACCTCATCTCCAACCCCCTACATGCACACACACACACCTCCAAGGTTTGTTCCCCACCAGGGCTCTTCGGGAGTAAGCTCAGTGATGCTCTAAGCTGTGTTAGAGCAGGCTGTTGCTCGCAGCTCCAGAATCAGTCCGCTCTGTGCTGCCCACAGTGCACTGCACTCATGCCTCTGGAATACATCTCCGAGATCTCAGTCAAGCCACCACCCGCGTGGTCACCCACAGCAGCCCACGGGCATCGGCTGTGCTGTTTCACTCTCCAAATCACCCGCCCCGACTCTGACTCGACAGGAGCCAGCGCCACCCCCGCTTTCCTGCACTCCCTGCTCCCTCCTAGTGCTCAGTGTCCCCTAAAGCCTCTGGCGTTGGGCTATGGTCTCACCTCTCCCGGGTGTTGCCCACTCTTAGAGGAGACCCTAAACATAGCTGCTCTTCCCAGGGGGCTGTGACTGTTAGGATTTCATAGCTAAATCTGTCTCCTCCTCTGGAGGTCACGTGTGACACCAGCATGACACTGTCATTTCCTTGGGGATGCTGCAGACCAAGGATGCATCCCCCGGGGCACACGCCAGCCTGCCTCCTGATTCTGTACATAAATTCTTCTTAACTTACAGTCACAGCAATTCATTTTCATATTGTCTTCGGTTGATTTCCATTATGATGCCAGAGGTGAACAGTTTGATACAGAGGTCTCTCAGGAACTGAGACCATACAGCCCACAAAGCCTATTTACTTTTTAGGCCATTACAGTAAACATTTGCTGACATCTTTATTGATGAACGAACAGAGCAGTGTGTTACTCTCCAGCTGAGCCAGCAGAATTTGAGGAGGGCCACCTTTGTACACAAAGATCAGTGATCCTGTTTACCAAAGTAACAAGGTAAGAGGATTAAAGAATAAAACACTGTTCTAGCACATGCCTGGCACACCATAGGCCACTCGGATCATGAAACCTAAATAGTCAGAATGAAGACCTCCATGGCAATGATAAACCCCAAAATGAAGATCACAACAATTTCTGGGTGAAGGGATAAGAATGCACTCAGGGAAGGTAAAGAAGATTTCAAATATACTTACAACAGTGGTCTCTTAGACTGAGTAAGAAATAGAGCAGTTTCTCGGGTTGCATGATAAGTATAAAAAGGCCCATTTCTTTGCATGTGCTACGTATCTTCCAGATCCACTTGCCTCTTCATTCCTTCTTCAACAAGTCATGATGGGCACACCCAGATGGTCTGCCTCCTGCCTTATCTCTAGGTCTGGTTCCCTATTTGCCAGATATGGAGCTCCAGCAGAATCGAAAAGACAGGAACTGAAGTCAGGGTACCTGTAATCCCAGATTCCTGCAAATTGAGTGTGACACTTGACTGAAAGTCACAACTCTTAACAGCAGATCCCCACATAGTCCTCGGTCTCCAGTAACTGCTCCCTTTGTATACGGTATCTACTGCCACATAACAAACTCAGAAGCTTAACACAACGAACATCTATTATCTCACAGATTCTGAGTCCCTCTGCCTCAAGTTCTCTCAGAAAGCTGTAAGCCAGGGGTCAACAGGAGCTGCAGTTTCATCTGAAGACTCAGTTGAGGGAGAATCTACTTCCAGCTCACTCATTATGGTGTCACAGGTTGCTGGGCTGAGGAATCTCAGCTTCCTGTAGTAACAGCTTTTCAATAGGCAGCGGAAGTCATGGCAGCCTGCTTCCCCCAAAGCAACTGATCCACAAGCAAGTCTTCTGCAACCTATACTCAGAAGCTACATCCCATTATGTTCAGTTCACTAGAAGCGAGTGACTAGGTCCAGCCCCCACTCAAGAGGAAGGGAATGTACAAGAGCATGAACACCGTACTTATTGGGAAGAGGGGATGGGTGGGGGCCATCTCAGAGACTGTTCACCACACTCCTCCAGGCCTGGGGCAATAACCAGCTGCTACTGCCCTACTGCCATACGGTTACTAAAACAATCATCCAGGTTTCCTCAAACTCTGGTTTGTTGTTTTTGTTTAGTCACTAAGTCGTGTCTGACTCTTTGTGACCCCATGGACCGTAGCCCACCAGGTTCCTCTGTCCATGGGATTTCCCAACCAAGAATACTGGAGTGGGTTGCCATTTCTTTCTCCAGGCTATCTTCCCAACTCAGAGATCAAACCCATGTTTCCTGCATTGGCAGCCAGATTCTTTACCACTGAACCACCAGGGAAGCCCTCTAACCGTGGTTAATTCCTTATTAAGCTCTCCACAAATTGTCCTAGCTTTCCAGGACCCTGATTTATACATTATGCTTATGATTATTTGTATGTCTAAAATATTTCTTACTAAAAATATTTTTAAATATGTTATAAAGGCTGTGCTACAATGTGATCTTGATCATGGGATGTGAGAAAGTAAGACATACACTTGTTTACCAAAGCCAATCTTTCTTAATGATTGAAATAATAAGTTTGAAGATAAATAAAAACCAATGAATAAAGTGAAGTAGCCTTCTTGAATACCTAACACCTACTTGCCTAAAAATTTAGTGAATTCAAAAAGGGTTTAGATAAATCACTATGATTAGTCAGTTTTCATTTTTCAAATCTGCAAATATTTTGGATATATTCTCTAGTCTGGTAAAATAATGTTAATCTTCCCTCCCACAAAAGCTCCTTAGCTCCACTATCAGGACACAGGATTATCTATATAGAGCTGACAACTTACTGCTTAGTACATTCTCCTAGCTCCTTCATCTTGTAATAAATCAGTTTTGTAAAGCATGTTCCCTACTATTTAAAAATCACTTTAAATAGTCTCACAAATTAGGAAGGTCAAGCGAGTTTAAATTCAATATAACGTTCTACTCATAATCTTAACTTTATGTAAAATCACTTCAAAAATTCCATTAACATCCATAATAAAGTCCAAGAGGAAAGCAGTTGCAAATTAAGCTGGGCAATGAAAGGATCAATTAATAATGCTCAGAAAATTTGAGGGCCACAAGAATAACATTTGAAAGACTCAGGGCTTTCATTTTTCCAAACAGCTTAACATAAAAGACAATAGTAAAAGTAACCTGAACAAGGCTTTGAAAGAGGAGAAAATGGGACTGCTGCTGCTGCTAAGTCACTTCAGTCATGTCTTTGTGACCCCATAGACTGTAGCCCACCAGGCTCCTCTGTCCTCGGGATTCTCCAGTCAAGAACACTGGAGTGGGTTGCCATGCCCTCCTCCAAGGGGTCGAACCTGAATCTCTTACATCTCCTGCATTGGCAGGCAGGTTCTTTTCAACCAGCGCCACTTGAGAAGCCCCAGAAAATGGAGACACACAGCCAAGAAAAGGACTAGGGAACAAGGTTCAAAACAAACTCTACAATTCCAAGTAATTTGAATCCTTCCTTGTTTCTTACATAAGAAATGGAATTTGTTCTGATAGAACAGGGTGAGCTCAGAAAAAAAGAAAATGGGGAACTAGAAAGAAAGATAAGCTGAAAGCAACAATGAAAATTAATCATAACATCTGGGAAAATTTAGACAACATTTATGGGAACAGAGACACAAATTCCACTGAGATTAATTACCATACTTTTCAATTTTGACTTTAAGTGAAATATGAATCTAGAGAATAAAATAAATGTTTACCTTTAATGAAATGACTTCTAGGTAATAATGCAATGCTGTCTCACAGACAGGTTGAAAACATTTTTCCATTACTAACATTCCTACCAATACTGGACATTTTCATCAACCACTGCCATATTTAACTAATCAGAAGTTTAGTACTAATGCTACAATAATTTTCATTTTATTTCATCCCATAATCCCAATAGTATCTATCACATTCTGAAAAAGAAATGGGAAGCAGGACTTTACATGTTAGCTCAATACTTACAGATCCCAGGGTCCTAACCCATCCCTCTCCCTCTCCTCCACCCGAGTATAACTCTCAAGCCAGGATGGAGGCAACTCATTTCTGGAATGTCTAGCCATTAGGATTTAGATTTATTCCAAAGAATAAATCTAAAATTGATGGCAATTTTTATCTTTAGTCATTGGATAAGTTATGGATTTCCTACTCTTCTACTGAACCTTGAGAAAAACATAGCCAATCACTTTGGAAAGATATTGATGTTTATAAAATACATGCTTTGTATATCTGATCTAAAGAGAATAGTATATTTTTAAAATAAAGAAAATTGTTAAAATGAGTAAATTTTATTACTTGAGAACAGCTTTTAAACCTAATAACTGCTTGCACATAAAAATTAATCTATGACATTAAATACTAAGTGTATACTGCAAAATTAACTAGATTTGCCCATTGCAATCATCTGAACAAGTTTATTATTTTATACTTTGCAGTCAACAAATTCTTCCAAGTCTTATGAACAACCACCTCAAAACAGCAAATGTCACTGGTCATTAACAAAAACTCTCTGAGGAAGCTCATACACTGACAGTAATGACTCATCATTCTATGTTTATTAGCAAGTTATAGGTGAATAAATACCATCAATACTAAAAAATCACCTTGAATCATCATGTTGAAACAGATTATGGTGATAATATCAATGTCATAGCTGTATCACTTATTCCATTTGTATTACCTCTTTCCATGTATGCCTCATTACCTCCTTTTCCCCATTACTCATTGAAAAGGGGCATCATCTACTTAAATGTAATGAAAAAAATAGGTCACAAGTAAATGAAAGTCAAAGGCTTGTAATGGGAACAAAAACTCTCCAGTAAATGCTAATATTAACTTTCACTTGATTTAAGAAATGTAGTATTCACATCTGAAGAGAAACTTTGCTTTGAGTATAATACATATAAATGATGTAGAGCTTTTGTCTTTTAGAGTTCAGAGCTCCTCTTTACCAAGAGAGAGATGACTGAATGACAGAACAATAAGCTGATGTATTTGAAAGGAAATGCTGGTACGTTTGATTTAATCAAATGATTATAAAATGACATTATCAAATCTTTCAGACAAGGAAAATGACTTCTTTGAAATTGGACATCAAACAAAAATCATACAATGGAATTCCATTCTAACTTGGAAAATTTTTAAAACATTCACTTCTTCAATCAACAAATATTGCCTCACCACCTATTTATTGGATCCTAGCAGGTGTCACACATCATACCAGCTGTTGAAGATATGTAGACAAGATCTCTGCGCTCATGATGCTTAGGGTCCATGAGGAAGAAGGTAAGCAGATTCTGCAACACTGAGAGATAAGGACACTATTAAAGGTATACATTCAAAGACAGCTTCAAGTTACTGTTATAATAGAGATGTTGTCTTAGTCCCTTTGGGTTGCTATAACAAAATACCACAGGCTGGGTATCTTATAAACAATAGAAATTTATTATTCACAGTCCTAGAGGCTGGAAGTCTGAGATTAAGGTGCCAGCATGGTCAGGGAGGAGCTCTCTTCCGGGTTTCAGCCTTCTCATTGTATCCACATATGATGGAAGAGTCAAGAGAGCTCTCTGAGGGTCTTTTATATGAGCACTAATTCCACTCATGAGGGTTCCAGCCTCCTGATCTAATCACCTCCCAAAGGCACTACCAACGAATACCTTTGGGGGCTAGGATTTCAACCTATGAATTTGGGAAGAACACAAACATGGTCTCTCTTAACAAGATAAAGAGCATTTCTTAAAAGCTTTATTGGATAATGTGCTCATCTTGGAGGTTAGAAAAGGAAAACAAAGTGTCAGGTTATGTTTTGGAAGTTTTCTCAATGTACACCATTAATATCACTTGTTTGGAAAGAAAAATAGAAGACATGTTAATGTTTTCTGAGTCTGATGTGGTAACAATGAACTGATAGTCCAGACCTGACAAAAAATAAAGTTTTGATAACCACAGTCTATCTCCTTGAGCAATTAGCCTCCTTTTCCTGTGCTTTAAAGAGAAATGAAAAGATAGCAGATGAGGTCACCCCATTCTGCCCTACTGCTGAGGTGTAACAGCCCTGCTGTTAGAAGGACCAGCCAGGAGTTAGCGTGAGAGTATGTACAGGGGAGAGCGTCTGAGACCTAATCACAGAGGCATTATACCTCTTCCATTCTGATCATTTCCAGTCTTTTCTCCTCTAACACCACCTAACAGGAGAGGGCGAGACAGAGATCACATGGCTGAGTCTCCCTCCTCCAAATGGTTTTATTCTGTAGGGAGAAATGCACTGGCTGACCCACAAAGTTTATGGCTCTGATCAGGAGGGGCAAATATGAAATAGATCACTCCATACCACCAAGTCTGCTCTTTGTTCGGCAATTTTGTCAAGTGCCTTGTGGAAAATGCTCAGTTTGGTCAAAACACGTAAAGAAGTTCGGCAATCTCTTAGAAAAAAAAACTTGGCCCAAAGCCATTCTGCAATAAGCCATTACCACAGCGCAAGTGGGTTCCTCCTTGCTAGAATTCATGCTTTCAGAGGATAGAGACCAAGCCATTTATCATGTCCCCAGGGTCTGGTACTAGCATGTTTTCCCCTGCATGAGATGCTTCAGAACTCAGGAAGGAAAGAATGAATGAAAGACTCCCTGAAGGATTCATACTAATGTCAAATACTAGCTTCTAGTTTCCTTATTTTGCAATTTACCCATTTTTAAATGAAGGATGATTGCTTTACAATATTGATGAACACGAATCAGTCAGAGGTGTACATATGTCCCTTCCCTCTTGAACCTCCCTCCCACATCCTACCCCATGCCACCCGTCTAGTTTGTCACAGAGCCACGGTTTGAGTTCCCTGAGTCATACAGCAAATTCCCCTGGCTATCTATTTCCACATGGTAGTGTATATGTTTCCATGCAATCCTTTCCATTCATCCCACCCTTTTCTCCCTCCCTCTGTGTCCACAAAGCTGTTCTCTATGTCTGCGTCTCCACTGCTGCCCAGCACATAGGTTTATCAATACCGTCTTTCCAGATTCGATATATATGCGTTAATATACTATATTGTTTCTCTCTCTCTGACTTACTTCACTTTGTATAACAGGCTCTAAGTTCATCCATCTCATCAGAACTGACCCAAATGTGTTCCTTTTTATGGCTGAGTAATATTTCCTTTTTTTACTTTTAAGCATAACACACAAGTACATCTGTTTACAGCAGAAACAGGCAGGACAGAATCACTTCCAAACCAACCAGCCATGCCCCAACAGAGAGGCCTCGGGTTTGCTGTGCACTCCTCTAGGTGGTGAGCCCTGCTCTCCATCTTCCGGGCTGCAGATCCCATTGATGGAATCAACTGTTTCCAAAAGGTTTAGTCAAAAAGGAAAAAGGTATTTGTGATCTTCTCTTTGCTACAGATGCATAATAACAGGTGGACAAGTCCATATGCACTCTTCCAAGTTATGGTTTCTGGGCATACTCTGATAGACAGACACAAAATCAATAGGGCTATGGCCAGAAAGTGGGCAACTTGGAACATAAAGAACTCCTAACTCCAGGTGTCTCATTTGTTCCCACTTCTCCCCTAAGAACCATGATGAACTACGAAACTGCAGGGTTCCTGTGTTTCATCACAAAGGCTATCTGATCAGGCCATGGTCCTCATCTTTGTACCTCCTCCCCTATCTTCCAACCTCAACCCCATCCCAGGACCTATGACGGTTTCCAGAACACAGTACAACTCATAAATGTTTGTCAAATGACTGGCATTTCTTTGTAGCTAAACATAATATAGAGGAAATATATATATTTATATATATTATTAGAAATCCTTATACATTTGAAAATCTGAGGAGGCCAATGAATAATAATTCAAATAGGCCCTATACTGAAAAAACTCAGAAAAGGAAACCAAACATCTCACTATCTTAAAATAACTGCTGGAATCTGTTACAAATGTATTTTTATTATTTTTACTGGATTTCCTTACAACTTTATTCCATAATCTTTTTAATTGAAAAGAAAGCTGTCTAAATCATTGAAATTCAACGGCCTATTTGCTCAAAGAAGATATTTATATAATCGTTTGTTTCTCAAAAAAAAAAAAAAACCTGGTTCATTGCATGCAGAATTGAATTTGTTTGATGGTATTTCAATTCCTAACTATATCTAAAAGGAAGAGCAATTTGGCATTTCATTGGAGTTTTATTGAATTCTTTGATAATAAGCTGGCACATTATGGGCATCAAGTTTTTCTTGCTACACTATAGACATAATTCATATCCACCCTTATAAACATTTGGGTTAACTACAGTTCGCTTTTTTTCTTCAAAAAATGGTGACTTTTAAACACTGGGACAAGAAATCTATATTTTAGTTTATTATTCAGCATGGGTTCTAGTTGTTTCCATTCTGAATCTACATTACCAGTAAATCAATTCTAATTTTCTCAAAACTAAAATTACTCAAGAAAAATTTCAGCAATAGCAAACACTGATCCAGCATGAAAACTGAAATAATTTAAAATTCATCACTTGATCTGTTCCCTCACCCATTCCCTATTAGAAATAAAATAGCTCTTCATCCCTCCCCCAACTCTATGCCAGTGAAATTGAGTTGCTGCATCATTCTTTTATATCAAAGACTCCTTTTTTCAAACACAGTTATGCAAAACAGGAATAGCCTCTCAAAAAATACACAATTGTGTCAGATAATTATTTAATAACTATGTAATTCAAATGCTCCCAAGTTTTAGGCAATAATATTTATTTTGTGAAATGTGATGAATTTCTTATGTTAAGTGGAATAGTCTAAAATTTTAAATATAGTTCACACTCCTTTTATAGATGGTACTTTGGACCCATCTGTTTTACATAATTTAAATTTTTTTTTAATCATAATAACTTGCTACATTATTTAATGTGTATGTTCATGTATATGTTAAATCTATTTTGATATATATGGGAGTAACTATTCTAATCCCATTTTATTGGAGAAAGTGAAAGACTAATAATGAGTTGTGAAAATGTGTGAAACAAAAGGAATCGGATTTGGGTTTCCCAATTCCTAATCAAGTGCATCTGTTCTGATTATTAACTTTTAAAGATTCAAATTCTAAAATAAATTATGTTAATATCTTCAAAACAGAAATTTATCTCAGCTGTTAAAACAACTTGAAGTTCCAAGATGTTAGTAATTTTCATTTGTTCACATTGGTTCAGTTGCTATAGAGGTCAAGTTTAGAGCACTGTGAATTCCATTCATACAAAAGCACGCACTGAGGGTAGTCCTGGTGGTCTAGTGGTTAGGACTCTGCACTTTCACTGCTGCGGGCACAGGTTCAATCACCGGTATGGGAACTAAACAAGAACTAACATACTGTTAGTCACATGGTGTAGCAAATGAATGACTGAATGAATGAATAAAGGCACACGCTGATGCTGCAGACTGATATAAAGAAGGAACTCATTGCACGTGTAGCCATGATCAAGGATGATGAATACAGGTTGGGAAATCCTGAGTGTGGGATCCAAAGAGAGATCCTCAGGTAGTGTTAGTCAGTAGGCTGCCTGGACTTACCGTGTGCATGACTTACCACGCACCACTTAGTTATGAAGACACTTGGGACCCAAAAACAAATCCCAGAAGGGAAACAAAGGAGGGAACAGGTGTCAGGATCTGTTAGGGTCCAGTTAGGGCAGAGAAGCCACTTATTTTTAATAGAATTTAATATAGATGATTTTTAATCATATATTGAATAGCTGAAAAGGCAGAGAGAAGTTATCACAGAGTAACAACTCCACGAAGATGGGGGAATTTTTTGTTGGGGGGGGGCGCTGGTATGCCCGGGACGCAGACCATTGAGGCTGTGGCACTGTTTTTCCTGATGCTGGTGTCTCTGAGGGAGCTGAACAAGGCTGATCCTGCCAGTATTGGTGAAATGAAAACTGGATTCAACTCCTGCTGCTGGACTCAGCTGCTGTGGCCAGGATAAACTGAGGTAAGGGTGACCCCAACAAAGTCAAGAAGCCTGCACAAACCAACAGAAAGGCGCAGGTCCCTTCTCCCTCCACCAGCTGTGCACTCTCCCTGGCACCCCTGTTGGCAACATGAAAACTGCTGACTAAGCAGAAATGGGAGTCCCAGCTTTGGCATGACAGGTAGGCAAGAGGAGGATGATAGGTTTAGAGCCGAGAGAGACAGTAACTTAATAACTGACACATAATGGTTTATTTCAGTTGGAAGCAAGAGGTTCAAAAACAATTTTATAAATGAAATTGAACCAACTCAACACCACCCTTATGGCACAAAGTGAAGAGGAACTAAAAAGCCTCTTGATGAAACTGAAAGAGGAAGGCGAAAAAGTTGGCTTAAAGCTCAACATTCAGAAAACGAAGATCATAGCATCTGGTCCCATCACTTCATGGGAAATAGATGGGGAAACAGTGGAAACAGTGTCAGACTTTATTTTGGGGGGGTTCCAAAATCACTGCAGATGGTGACTGCAGCCATCAAATTAAAAGACGCTTACTCCTTGCAAGAAAAGTTATGACCAAACTACATAGTATATTCAAAAACAGAGACATTACTTTGCCGACTAAGGTCCGTCTAGTCAAGGCTATGGTTTTTCCTGTGGTCATGTATGGATGTGAGAGTTGGACTGTGANCCCACTCCAGTGTTCTTGCCTGGAGAATCCCAGGGACGGCGGAGCCTGGTGGGCTGCCGTCTATGGGGTCGCACAGAGTCGGACACGACTGAAGCAACTTAGCAGCAAGAAGCAGTTGTCCTTGACCTAGAATTTGTAAATCTATTCATTTATAAAAATTAATTTTATTTCAATTGAGTCTAGTATTTTAGTTATTATGTGAAAGCTACAATTATCTTTTGAGAATGAGGTGGGGGATAAAGACTATAAAATTTGGGTCATATTTATCATTAGTTATTAATAGGCACATAAAGAAAATCTTTGTGCATCTTAAGATTTATCACAGAATTCTGCAAGTATATCAAAGTATATCGAAGAGCTATGATATGACATTGGATAAGGATGCAAATTAATTTTGAACCATGTGGAGTCATTAAGAATGAAAATGAACATGCCATGGAGAATTAAGGACAATTAAAAACACTTATGGCTTTTTAATGTGTACAAAGAAAACTATAACATTTTATCATCATAAAGCAACTACCCTTCATAATATTTAAAAGCTTGCATAGAATTAAACAGAATACCTTAAATCAAAGGAAAATATTTCCTTAGAGTTGAGTTATTCTGTACGGATTTATCATTTTTAAAATACCTTTTCTGATTACTCATTTGACCTAAAGAACAATCTTTTACCCAGGAGAGTTATCTGCATCCTCAATTTACAATGCCCAAAGATATTTGATGATAAGCCCAATGTCACACAGAAAGATAAAGAAAAATCACATCTAGTCCTCTGCCTTCCACTATATCACACACAGAATCCAGCAAGACACATGGACATAGCAAAGTGCCTTCACCAGCACACCAGTGTAAACATGTGCTCATGTGTGCACACACAGGCTCTCCTTAATCTAAAATAATCAGGAAAACTTTAAATCATTCCAAAAATGACATTTGGAACTGCTTTATTATATAAAACTATAAACTCACATAGCTAAACTTAATTTTGCTGTATGTGCATTCATCACAGTCCACTAGCAGTTATTATATTTTCATACATCTCAATTGCACTATTAGACCATGAACTCTTTGAGAAAAAGAACCATACACCACTTGGTGGCTCAGCAGTAAAGAATCCACCTGCAATTCAGGAGACACAGGAGACATGGGTTCGTTAGATCCCTGGGTTGGGAAGATCCCCTGGTGGAGGAAATGGCAACCCACTCCAGTATTCTTGCTTGGAGAATTGCATGGACAGAGGAGCCTTGCAGGCTACAGTCCACAGCCTCGCAAATAGACAGGACTGAAGTGACTTAGCACAGGACACAAATGTACTTTTGTCCTCAGAGAATTTAACAAAATGCCTTACACATAATATGTATTCAATACTTGGGGTGAATTATAATTCAAGCATAACTATACCACAAATCTTCTAAAACTAAAACAAATTTAACTGTTTTTACAAAGTTAACTGAGGCAAAGCCTTGATGTAGATTAATCAAGACAATTTAGTGTCAGAGTCAGATACAAACTAAAATCGAACCAATGTAACAATGAATTTTTTGAGATTAAAAGCCTTTTCATAAGCTTCTGTTTTACCTGTTACCCCTGTTTTAGGCTTCCCTTGTGGCTCAGCTGGTAAAGAATCAGACTGCATTGCAGGAGACCTGGGTTCAATCCCCGGGTTGGGAAGATCCCCTGGAGAAGGAAAAGGCTACCCACTCCAATATTCTGGCCTGGAGAATTCCATGGGCTATACAGTCCATGGAGTCTCAAAGAGTTGGACACAACTGAGTGACTTTTCCTTTCCCTTTCTTTCCGGTTTTAGGCAGTTTTTGGTGTTGTTAATTCTACAGTCAGAATCCTAAATCGAAGCACATCTAGATTGCTTGACATATATGTATTGAGCCACTGCTAGATTCTTAATAAAAATGTGTTGTGTGAATAAATGAAGAATGCCATCAGCAAGTAGCCCAGGGACACACAAAGATGCTCAGCTGAGTCACTCAGGCTCCAGGCATTAATTTCCACGTGGAACCAGATTAATCAACTGCTCCTTCAGCTTCTTCGAGTCTCCCCACTGATCTGAGAAGCAGACAAGTCACACGCTATACCACTTACATCAACATCAGCCCCCAGAAAAAGAGCCATTAAAGCTGTAGTAAATTGAGGTCTTATTTTATAGCAAGGTCTCAGCTCAGGACCCATCAGTTTCACTCACCTGACCCACAGTGAAGAAGAAACACTTTCTTACTCTAGAAATCTCATTGTAATTCCACTTCTTTCATTTTCCTAGCATGAGATCATAAGCATCTGAACTCCATGGCCAGGCCAAAAATGAATGAATGAATAAGCATTCTACCTGGAAACAAATATGTTGTATGCAATATACATTCCTGGACTTTAATAATATAAAGTGATTTTCATATTACATTCTCCAGTTACTTTCAAACCCTGTAGTTAACAGCGTTTCACCCATTTGAAAGTTCATTTAAAGATGAAAAAAGAATAGCTTGACTTGGTTTCTGAACATATAGACATAAAAGTCCTCTTTATTTTTTAAGTTCCCTATTCGAAGTTTCTTTTAAAAAATTCTTTGATTTTCATTTTTCCTAGCGCCTTTCCATTTTCTAAGGCAATACTAAAGAATCATTATACCTACATATCCTACATGAAACCATACTCAGTACTTCTTATAGACTCTATATAGTTTGGCTATATGTTAAAACCAGTGAAAAGGTTAAGGAACTAACATCAAGTAAATGAATCCTCAAAAGGAAACTTGANTAAAGAAAAATCACATCTAGTCCTCTGCCTTCCACTATATCACACACAGAATCCAGCAAGACACATGGACATAGCAAAGTGCCTTCACCAGCACACCAGTGTAAACATGTGCTCATGTGTGCACACACAGGCTCTCCTTAATCTAAAATAATCAGGAAAACTTTAAATCATTCCAAAAATGACATTTGGAACTGCTTTATTATATAAAACTATAAACTCACATAGCTAAACTTAATTTTGCTGTATGTGCATTCATCACAGTCCACTAGCAGTTATTATATTTTCATACATCTCAATTGCACTATTAGACCATGAACTCTTTGAGAAAAAGAACCATACACCACTTGGTGGCTCAGCAGTAAAGAATCCACCTGCAATTCAGGAGACACAGGAGACATGGGTTCGTTAGATCCCTGGGTTGGGAAGATCCCCTGGTGGAGGAAATGGCAACCCACTCCAGTATTCTTGCTTGGAGAATTGCATGGACAGAGGAGCCTTGCAGGCTACAGTCCACAGCCTCGCAAATAGACAGGACTGAAGTGACTTAGCACAGGACACAAATGTACTTTTGTCCTCAGAGAATTTAACAAAATGCCTTACACATAATATGTATTCAATACTTGGGGTGAATTATAATTCAAGCATAACTATACCACAAATCTTCTAAAACTAAAACAAATTTAACTGTTTTTACAAAGTTAACTGAGGCAAAGCCTTGATGTAGATTAATCAAGACAATTTAGTGTCAGAGTCAGATACAAACTAAAATCGAACCAATGTAACAATGAATTTTTTGAGATTAAAAGCCTTTTCATAAGCTTCTGTTTTACCTGTTACCCCTGTTTTAGGCTTCCCTTGTGGCTCAGCTGGTAAAGAATCAGACTGCATTGCAGGAGACCTGGGTTCAATCCCCGGGTTGGGAAGATCCCCTGGAGAAGGAAAAGGCTACCCACTCCAATATTCTGGCCTGGAGAATTCCATGGGCTATACAGTCCATGGAGTCTCAAAGAGTTGGACACAACTGAGTGACTTTTCCTTTCCCTTTCTTTCCGGTTTTAGGCAGTTTTTGGTGTTGTTAATTCTACAGTCAGAATCCTAAATCGAAGCACATCTAGATTGCTTGACATATATGTATTGAGCCACTGCTAGATTCTTAATAAAAATGTATTGTGTGAATAAATGAAGAATGCCATCAGCAAGTAGCCCAGGGACACACAAAGATGCTCAGCTGAGTCACTCAGGCTCCAGGCATTAATTTCCACGTGGAACCAGATTAATCAACTGCTCCTTCAGCTTCTTCGAGTCTCCCCACTGATCTGAGAAGCAGACAAGTCACACGCTATACCACTTACATCAACATCAGCCCCCAGAAAAAGAGCCATTAAAGCTGTAGTAAATTGAGGTCTTATTTTATAGCAAGGTCTCAGCTCAGGACCCATCAGTTTCACTCACCTGACCCACAGTGAAGAAGAAACACTTTCTTACTCTAGAAATCTCATTGTAATTCCACTTCTTTCATTTTCCTAGCATGAGATCATAAGCATCTGAACTCCATGGCCAGGCCAAAAATGAATGAATGAATAAGCATTCTACCTGGAAACAAATATGTTGTATGCAATATACATTCCTGGACTTTAATAATATAAAGTGATTTTCATATTACATTCTCCAGTTACTTTCAAACCCTGTAGTTAACAGCGTTTCACCCATTTGAAAGTTCATTTAAAGATGAAAAAAGAATAGCTTGACTTGGTTTCTGAACATATAGACATAAAAGTCCTCTTTATTTTTTAAGTTCCCTATTCGAAGTTTCTTTTAAAAAATTCTTTGATTTTCATTTTTCCTAGCGCCTTTCCATTTTCTAAGGCAATACTAAAGAATCATTATACCTACATATCCTACATGAAACCATACTCAGTACTTCTTATAGACTCTATATAGTTTGGCTATATGTTAAAACCAGTGAAAAGGTTAAGGAACTAACATCAAGTAAATGAATCCTCAAAAGGAAACTTGAACAAATGCCATCACACACATTACTTCCTTATCAAGATCATGTCAAGGACAATTTTAATAGCCATCCAAAATCTTCTCAGTGTTCAGTTCAAGCCATCTGAACTATAATGAAACATTCCATCTCCTGCGCTATAATGCCATTGTGTCCACTTTGTTCCATGGCACATTAGAAGGCATTTTGAAAGAACCACAGTTTTCATATACTTTCATCACGTTAACAGAAACTGAAGATAGGGAGAATGCAAATAATGTGAAACTTGGAGAGAGTACCACACATAAGTAATAAAATTTCTGTGCTCTCCTGAGCATTTATAGACCTGTCCTCAATGCTGAGGCTGTCTCTGCTATACTTAATAAAAGTTCATTTGGTAACAAAGATGGAACCCTACACTACTTTGAAATACAGGGAAGAAAAGCATGACAGACAGCAGAATGACATTCCCACTGAGAGTAGCTGTGATTAATGTATGTGCAAACATCCATTCGATAGAAAAAATTTCCACAGCACCAAACAGAAATTCTGACCAAATCACGGGTCACCATGACAAGTCCTCATTATTTTTCCAACCCCGGAAACTGTCATCCAATGGTTCAGCAATATAGGAACTGTTGCTGAATCTAATGGGTCAGCCACACCGACTGGTGGTAAAAATAAGAATGAAGTGAAGTGAAGTGAAGTCGCTCAGTCGTCTCCGACTCTTTGCGACCCCGTGGACTGTAGCCTACCAGGCTTCTCTGTCCATGGGATTCTCCAGGCAAGAATACTGGAGTGGGTTACCATTTCCTTCTCCAGGGGATCTTCCCGACCCAGGGATCGAACCCGGGTACTGCATCAGAGGCAGACGCTTTAACCTCTGAGCCACCAGGGAAGCCCAAAAAAAGAATAGATACTCCCAAACAAGATATTTACAGTGTAATGGGCATCTTCTCTGAAAATAGTCTCTGAACCCTGACAGCTCTATTTCTACTACACATAATGGTTGGTGGGACTGAGGATGGATGCTCAATCCAAGTAACACAATCAGATTTCTTCAACTGAAAATCTGATTTGGAATCAAATAGCCAGTCTGCCACATGCCAATATAGGCACCCTGGAGCACCTTAGGAAATGAGTCAGGTGAGGGGTGAGGGGCTAGAAAACAGAAAGGAGGTAATGGCTTTCCAATCTTTCCAGCTATTTTTCAGAGACCCTGATGCATTCCTGCTCTTGTGATATAGTCCTGTCTCCTCATTATAAATTCCCCTTTTTTGCTTAATTTTCCTTGAGTTGACTTGCTACCTAAAACCCAAAGCCTTAATTAATCATACAACTACACATTAAACTAAATACTGTCATATTTTTATTTATACTTCCACAAAACTACAACTTACTTCCACCCCATATAAGCTCCATGAGAGCAAAGATTACTCTTTATACTCCTTACACACACACCACACAATACTCTTTACACACACATATCTCACACAATAGTAATATACTGATATATAATTATACATTCAATATATTGTTTGAATACAGTAATACATTGAATATAGTAAGCCAGTTTTAAATACTTGCTCATTAATTACGGCTTTATGTTGATTTTTTTCCTTTTTGCTAACAATGTTATTGTTTATTATTATGATCCATTGCATGACCTACATACAAGTACATATGTTGTTCAGGAGTGTTTCCTCAGTATTTGCAAACACCAGGAATTAACCTCCTGGCTCTGTTTTCCAACTTTTGGATGACAGATTATGTTGTGTGCTGTTCCTTATATTACTTTTGAAACTAGTCTGTTAAAATGCCAACTAAGAAAAACATAAAGCAGCCCTTGGGAGAATAAATACACTACCCAGAGGGACAGTGAGATTCCCCTACCCCTGGGAAAATGTTTGTGTAACTGTAGGAGTTAATAGTCAGCCACCTGTTGCTCTGGCTAAGCCATGAGAAAATCACCATGGGGAAAGAATATAAGCGAAATATAGCAATACAGCATAACCCAAATAAAAGTACATCAGGTTGATTAGTTGGGGTCACCATGCCCTGCTAAGCTAAGGAAAAACATAGTGTGGACCTTGGAACGCCGGGTCAAGCACAAATTCAGAACACTGCTTGTGCACACATCAAGATGTTTTCCCAAGGCATATGCAGGTCTATGACCTTCAGCTAGGTGAAAGACCTTGTACAAGAAAATAATAAATATAGTTTGAAGTAATCAATAAAACGGGAGATATGATCGGGGACACAGGAGGCTGATTTCATCGTAACACAACAGATACTTTCTGCTTGCCAACACACTAAATAAGAGTGATGTGGCTCCGAGGAACAGGGCTCTTGATCTAAGAGGTCTGAACCCCTCGGTCCCGTCTTTAAACTTTAATTCTGTCTCTAGTTTCTTCTTCCCAAACTGTGCAACGAACACTTTCAATCCCTACCTGCTGTGCTGGCCGCAACATGTAAGCAGAACAGGAGGAGTTCAACCAAGTGGCCTCATTACTGAAGAGCAGGTGGCAGGAAAGAAAAGGGCACCTTTAGTGATCGTCCCCATTTTTTCCTCAAAGTGTCCTTCCAGCCGGTAACCATCACCCCTTCTCTTGAAGTTTCCTCTCTCAGTTATTTGGAATGAAACCCTGAGAGTTCTATTTATATTATCTAACCCCATGGTGACCAGGAGCAAGCCTTTGTTTATTGATTTGAGCATTCTCACATTCATACCTTCTTATTCCCAATAACAAAAGTCAATGTCCTCATTACTTCACTCTGAGACCAAGCAACAATCTCAGGACTCTCTAGTTTATCTCATTTCTTTTCAATCTGTCCTCCATAACACTGCCAGTTCTAAAGCTACGTGTTTCTGCATCACTCTTTTACTCAAAAATTGATATAGTTCTCAGAGGTCAAAACTGATTCCATTTAACCATTCAGCCTCATTTCCTACTTTATTTATTTATCCATTCAACAATGTATGACCATCCTGCAAGGGGAGGAATTTTTTAAGCATTAGGAACACAGTGAAGAGTATAGATAAGTAAACAAAATGCAATACTATGGTGTTAAGTGGTATGACAGAGATATGCATAAGGTGCTAACAGAGCATACAGAAGGCAGTCTCTATGCGTTTATCAGAAAAGGCTTCCTGGAAGAAACAGTACCAAGAAATGAAATCTAACGGGCAAACAGTTATTAGAAAGGTGATGGTGAGTAAGAAAGTAGCCTTGGGAAAGCTAGGGGCAGGGATACAGAGAAAAGGAAATATTTTAGGCAGGAAGAAATACATGCATGGAGGACGAGTAAGCAGGTGGTAGCAGTAGAGATGAAAGAAACTGGACAAAGATAGTTACAATCAATGGCACTCGGTAACAGATTGGATGTGGGAGGTAAAAAAGAGGGAAGAACTGAAAATGACTACCAGATACCTAGCATAAGAACTGTGTACACACGAGTATCCTATAATGAAGTGGATAAGAAGGTGTTTGATAAGAAGATCATAAAGTCTGAAGAAAATGGTTTTTCAGTATAGCATCTTGGGTACAGGTAAGAATACTTTAAAAGGTGAGCTCTTGAGAAGGATACAGCAATATATTTATGGAAGAATATGGACCAAATTAATATTTTCTAAATCAGTATGATGGACTCTTACCTACTCCTTCTACTTGTTTTGGTATGAACACATGTCACTTTATAGCATGAAAAATATAGGAATATTTCAAAATAGTGTTTTAAAATCTTAAAATATACATTAAACATATATGTTGTAATACATGGTTGTCACTGACTCAATGGACATGAGTTTGAGCAAACCCCAGGAGACAGTGAAGGACAGGGAAACCCGGCGTGCTGCAGTCCATGGGGTTGCAAAGAGACACTACCAAGCCACTGAACAACAAATGTTGGAATATGACTTATTTAAAACAGAATGATGAGGCAAGATTGTAGAAAAATACAATCGCTTTTATATTTTTCTGGGATCAGTATGATGTGTATTTCTTCTTTAAAAAAGAAAAATAAAAGAATCGCATATTTGTGAAGATACAAATGAGGTGCCACCATCTGGTATGCAGATCAAACTCATCTGGTAAAGTGTGGCAGAGTAATATTTCAAGGCTCACAGCATCTACTCACATGTTCCCCAGGGCGTTAACTTGCTCAATACACTGAAGAAAGTGGTAAGCATGGCTGATGCTCATGGGCCCAACATAGCTCATCAATAGTGCTGAGACATGAAGGCAAAATCATTTCTCAGAAAGAGAGTGAACTTGATTATTTGAATCTGTTCACTTCTACCCCAGGCTTTCCGGCTCAAATCAGTCAAGTTAATTTACCATTAGAGGCATGAATGTATTTTTTTAATTTGCTCATTATTTTTTTGCCTTCATCTCAAGGGCTTGAGGTCACTACAGACCTTTAATGCATCCTTAAAATGAGGAAAACACCAAGACTCACCCTTACAATATTTAACACTTTGAAAAGCTAAAGTTATTTAAAATCCAATATCAAATTATGGCTATGATGAAAAAATAATGACCAGCAGCTGATTACTCAGTTTGGCATCTATTGCTAAAACAGACTATCTACTCACCAAGCAGTTTTCATCATCTTCCTAAATGCACAGATACATTGACTGTAGCCTCATGGGTATTTGGAAGAGGATGGTGGCAGTGGAGATGAGGTGAAGTGATAGATTTGAGGTTTGGTAGAATCACTAGGACTCAGTAACAGATTAGAAGTAGGAGATGAGGAGAGACAGAGGTATCAAAACTGACCAGATGTCTACCATGAGCAGCTGCAAGGACAGGAGTGCATAATGACATGAAGAAGAGTGCCAGACTGATAAAAGTGATCATAAAGTATAAAAGAGAATTTCAGCCAGTATGACATCTTGGCATGAGTGAAAACAATGGGATGTGAATAGAAATTGTGTTTGCCACTTATCACCCTGGTGCAAAAAGCCTCCCACTACCATCCTTCATTGTTTCTCCACCTACTGGCTGAATGCAGCAGACTCCAAGGGCCTGGTGTCTGGTAGATCCATAAAAGAAAGGAGACTGGAGGACCGCGCCGGTAGACCAGGGGTTAAGACTCCATGCTGCCAAGGCAGGGGGCACGGGTTCAATCCCTGGTAGAGAAACCCATGGGGTGGGAGCAAAAAACAAACAAAAAAGAAAATTTTTAAAAGGAGACTGGGTCCCTGGATGATCACATGGAAAGTATATCCGTCTCCCTTGGCTGCTGTAACAGATCACCACCAGTTTATTGGCTTTTTTAAAACAATGCAAATGTATTCTCCTACATTTCAGAAGTCAGAAGTCCTACAGGGGTTCTGCAGGGCTGTGTTTCCCCGCAGACTCAAGGGAAGAATGTTTCTTTCCCGTGGAGAGCTTGTAGAGACCATCTGCATAACTCATGGACCCACTCTCCAGTTTTAAAACCTGCAGCCTAGTATCTTTCAGTTTCTCTCTTTAACTCTCTACTTCTGTCATCACATGCCTCTGCATCTGTCATGTCTCCCTCCTTCCCTTCTAATAATCCCGGTGACTACACTAGGCCTACCCAGATAATCTAGGGTAATCTTTCCATCTCAAGATCCTTAATTTAGTAACTTCTTCAAAGTTCTTTTTGCCACGGAAGGTTCAGGTGATTAGGACTTGGGGGGTGAGAGTGGGCATTATTCTGTCTACCACAAAGAGTTTTGGAACTCATATGAGTGAGAGAAAACTATTATGCTAATCCATTAATTTCAGGGGGTGTGGCCTCTTCCTAACTGATATTTCTTTAATAATGCTATCTACAGATCCACCAGTCAATATCTGACTTTAGCTGGATTGCAGCTGGGAGAGCAACAATATCTTCAGTTCAGTTCAGTTCAGTTCAGTCGCTCAGTCATGTCCAACTCTTTGCGACCCCATGCATCGCAGAACACCAGGCCTCCCTGTCCATCACCAAATCCAGGAGTTCACTCAAACTCATGTCCATCGAGTCGGTGATGTCACCCAGCCATCTCATCCTCTGTCTTCCCCTTCTCCTCCTACCCTCAATCCCTCCCAGCATCAGAGTCTTTTCCAATGAGTCAACTCTTCGCAGTGGCCAAAGTATTGGAGTTTCAGCTTCACCATCAGTACTTCCAATGAACACCCAGGACTGATCTCCTTTAGCATGGACTGGTTGGATTTCCTAGCAGTCCAAGGGACTCTCAAGAGTCTTCTCCAACACCACGGTTCAAAAGCATCAATTCTTTGGCACTCAGCTTTCTTCACAGTCCAACTCTCACATTCATACATGACCACTGGAAAAACCATACATGTTACTAAAAATACACTGCCCTACACATAACATGTAATAAAACTCTGGTAAAGGTGCTGCCAAGACATGAAATGGTACAAAAAGAAATAAGGACATACAGAGATACAGGTGAGACCAATAACTCATAAACAAAGTCTAAACAATCATATACTTAAAAGTTTTTTCCTCCCTTTCAGGAACTGTAAGACTGTGGAATTGTTACTTCAAGGTCAAGTCAACCTCAATGTCCATGGACTTTACTTGCTATAAACTTTCTATTGCAATCATAGGGATTGGGTTATCACCAAATGTTGTTTTTATGAGAAGAAAACTATAAGATAAGGCAGGGTCATGTTCCCTCTAGATATTCATCACCAGCAAATTCCTAATTATTCTAATGACTGTTTACTGGAAAAAAAATTTAATGTGCTTTTGTGTCCTCCAGTTTAGAAAAAGAATCAGACTTTAATGTGAATGCATTTTTAACATTTTTCCATGCTTTAGGGAAGCTGCTTTTAGGAGGGAAATGTAATGAATGTTTTTAATCATACTAAAATGATTTACCCAGAGTCTGCGGTTTAATTCAACTTTTCAATAACAACAAAACAGAAGACTAAGCCCATTTATCACTAGGGCTCCCCCTTTCCCAACATAGCAACCTACTGTTTAAACATATTTCGAAGATAAAGCTCATTTAGGGCAATAGGAACAAATAAGCCTGCCTAGTTAATTTTCACCATTTTTTTATAAATATGTCTAAAGGGATCACTGCCAGTCTTCTGAGAACATCTGACTCCAACCCTCAAAGCAGTTTCCATCCTCAAAACCCACTTCACCCTATCCACAGACACATTCTCTAGTTTGTTCTTATGTGCCCTTCAGGTTTTCAATAAATTCTTAATGTCATTGATGAAAATGTCACTGCTGGGAAGATTCAAGTCCCATTGTTCTACCCAGGACTTTAACTGCAAAGCAAACAACTTGCTTTCAATAAGCTTGTCCTGAGATTTACACTGAACAGAAATCAAAGAATAACTTGTCTCACTTTTCTTTTCTTTTCTTTGGTGTGAAACATACTCTCAGAAATTCCATCAAAATATCTCCCGGAGGATGCTACAATCGCCTCATCATCTTCACATCTCCTCACTGCTTCTAAAGTGCTGGTGATAGTCTAACGACACTTTTCTCAGCCTAGAAAATAGCAGGTATCAAGGGGAGACAAATTTGAAGACTATAATAAAGAATGTGATATGGCTTTTATACACAATGAAGACTTGATCTGTAAATGTTGACAGGTTCTTGAAAAGAGGAGAGCAGATACAGAAAATAGATCATCTAAGAGAAGGGCTTTTCCCCATAGCACAGCTATTGCCACCACAGGATATCTGTACAACTTTACAACTGATATTCATAACTTTAACAAAGTTTCCAGAAAATGAAATGTATGACCATTATCATATGTTCTGCCATTAATCATGATTCAGAATATATATGAGCAGTTATATCATACTTCTAAGCATTCAATTTTTAAAAACTCACAAACTAGATTCAGGAAATGAAATGAAAGGCTGATGCAAACAACTGGATAATGTGTATAAAATTCACCTGCCTCAATTCAAGTAACTCTGAGTAGTCCAGTCCACCTCTCTGCCACTTCTGATGGCTCTCCACAACTCCCATTTTCTAAGAAGAAATGCTGTCACAGAAATGCCCTAGTGAGTAGTGGGAGGCACTAGCAAAGGCAGGCCAGTGAGTCCTTAGAGATGAACCACCCTGTTCTGTCTGGGTCATTCCTCTTTGGGGTCCCTCTGGGCAGTGCTCCCTCTGTTGTCTCTACACCCTGGGATGGCGTGACAAAGCAGCTCCAGTACATGGCAAAAATTTAAACAAGTAGTTATAAAGTAGCTCCATACTTCAACAATGAAGATACCTCTTGCGTCACTGCATCTGTTAACTTTCCCTTCTCAAGAACTACCCCCCAATGATGTAAGACAATAGACTTTTATTCTAAAGATTTCAGAATTCTTCACTAAAAGGTGTGATTAAGGACTAAAAATATTACTATCCAAACTAATTAGAGGGAGTTATGGTCTAATTTAGTTTCATGAGGCAAAGCCGTTCTGAGTTGGTTTTATTGGAAACACAAATTCTATTATATTCTAAATTCAATTGCACAATTCCACAGCAAAGAACTGGGTAATCCATATAGCTCTTCAATTTTCTTGCTAAGATTCAAAGTTTTGCTTATTTTGGGTTATGAAATATGAATTATTTCAGTGAATCAACCTCTAATTTCAAGGAGATTTGAGGAACAACTCTTTAATTAGTCTTTATCATGCTTGCTTAAACCTTGCCAGCCATCCCTCTCTCGAAAGTAAATTAAAGTGAGAAGAGGAAGAATCTGAATGACCTGCCATAACACAGCTGGCTACTTGACAGATAAATCTTCATAAGACCCATCATTCTGAAGAACGACATAATTTTAGTTCTAAGCACTAAGCGTGCTCAGAAAAAGTTATAAGGTAGTGCAATGAGACGTCAGAGTAATAATTTGTGTGTGTATGAATAAACTAGGTAAATATTTACATCTGACAATATTTATCATTCATTTTTAACAGTTTTCCTGTCTTGAAAACATTTCCTTCCCCAAGCAAATATTCAGCTTCTCCATAGTTTTTAATTATTATCAACACAAAACATATTAACTTTTACCACCTTTGTGTATTTTTTAGTTATAATTCTAAGTTTTCTGCCATAATTCACAAAATAAGCACCTAAAAGCCAGTCTTTACCAGTTCTACAATGTCGGTATGAAACTAATTTTTACTTTCTCTTAGACATCAGAATCTTGTATTTTGGTCATCTGATGCAAACAGATGACTCATTGGAAAAGTCCCTGATGCTGGGAAAGATTGAGGGCAGAAGAGGGTGTCAGAGGATGAGGTGGCTGGACAGCATCACTGATGCAATGAACATGAACTTGAGCAAACTCCAAGAGATGGTGAGGGACAGGGGAGCCTGGGCTGCTGCAGTCCATGGGTCACAAAGAGACGAGAGGGATACAGCTGGGCAACTGAACAAGACATCAGAAAAATTAGGAACAGAAAAAGATACAAAGTAGACAGACTGACAACATCTATGACCCAGAGAAGTAGCTACCATGATGTGCTCCCAGACTCTGTGCAAAGTACTTTACATGGATTATCTGATTTAAACCTCATTGAGTGAGTGAGTGAAAGTTGCTCAGTCGTGTTTGACTCTTTGTGACCCCATAGACTATACAATCCATGGAATTCTCCAGGCCAGAATACTGGAGTGGATAGCCTTTCCCTTCTCCAGGGGATCTTCCCAACCCAGGGATCAAACCCAGGTCTCCCACAATGCAGGCAGATTCTTTACCAGCTGAGCTATCAGGGAAGCCCAAATAAGAACTCTCAAAAGATGCTTTATTTAATCTCCATTTGATCAATGCAAAAATAGACTCAGTGAGTTAAAGCAACTTGCCCAAACCACATATTGGATAGCTAGTTAGGAAATGTCCCATGGTTTAAGTCTAGATTTGTCTGGACAAAGTGCTCAATTACTATGACATGTTGCCTCTACATGCAGACACAGACCCACCTGGAATCTGGCACATGATATCTGCTCATGTGCTGAGGCAGAAATGATTAGCTGTCTACAATTTGGGCCAGCCTTCCATGCATAATACTGTTGCTAAATGTCTACTCAACTACTACATTTTCAACCCCTAGCTCTTAGATCTAGGTGAGACTATAACACAGACAGGTTGTTACCAACGGAATATGGGCAGAACTGAGGGATGCCACTTTCAAATCTAGCCTATAAAAACCTTCCAAGAGGTGCTCCATGCTCACCCACTGCCGGGGTCCAGCCCCAGTGGATCCAGAGTTCAAAGGTGGAGACGGAGTTGGCGTCCTTGGAAAAATACATATTTAATTACAGATATAGAGAGAGATTAGTAATGGATAGTATAGTAGGAAAATTAGTGGAGAAAAAGAGGCTGAATAACTGGTTCACATGGAATAGCATCCATGCTCCAGATGGGAACTCAGCCAGGAAAACAGGGAGCAAGAAAGAACAACATGGGGGAGTCAGTCTTTCCAGGAACTAATCCCATTTCTTTATTTTTCAGGTTTTCTTATATACCTTTTGTTACATATGGGGATGAATACAGAGTTACGCAGGGGTCAGCAGTCCTGACCTTTATCAAAATCAGGTGCTTTACATAAATAAAAGCTCTTAGGGGTTTTTACATCATCTTCTAGCCATGAGGCTTGCTGACATTTATGACCCTTTCTTTCTGATAACCAATAAACNTGGCAACCCACCATTCCATCTTCCATTTGAGGTCAATTAGGGCTGCCAGATAAAATGCAGGACATCCAGTTAAACTTGTGTTTCAGAAAAACAACAAATGATGGTTCAGTGTAAGCATGTTCCAAGAAATATTTGGGACGTACTTATATTTATCAGGGGCACTGACATTCAGGTTCCCAGATTTCGCAAATAAAATGCATCAAAAATGTAAATGTCCCAAATATTGCATGGGACATACTTATCCTAAGAAGTTATTTGAACTGTTATGAGACAGAAACAGACTCATAGACATAAAGAGCACACTTGTGGTTGACAAGAGGGAGGGGGTGGGTGAGGGATCAACTAGGAGTTTGGGGTTAGCAGATGCAAACTATTATATGTATATTATCCATATACACAATGGATAAATAGCAAGATTTTACTGTATAGCACAGGGAACTATCGCCAATATTCTGTGATAAGCCATAATGGAAAAAAATATTTTTAAAAGTATTTTTATAAATGAATCACTTTGCTATATAGAAGAAATTAGCACATTATAAAGCAATTATATTTCAATTTCTTAAAAAAGAAGCTATTCATCATTTATCTGAAATTCAAACTCAACTAGTGACTGTTGTTTCACAAACTGGCCCAGTACCCAGAGAGCAAGGAGAGAGCAAGGAAAGAGGCAGAACGCTCCAGGTGGGCAGCTGGTAGGTTAAACAAAGGAACTTAATATGAGGCTTGTCTCGGGTAACCAAAAAACAAGTTGCTCTCTGCACCCACTTGTTAGAGTCTTACAAGTTTATACGGAGGCTTAACTGGGCTCAGTCACATATACAATCCAGATGGTCCTAACAAGTGTCCTTGACACTGGTTCCCACTGTGGGAACAGCAGGCAGAACACAGAGTCCAAGGACAGGGCATGGGGTGGAAGTCTCCAGGCACTCAGGCCCAGCTCACGGGACATGTCCTCTCAGTGGCCGTCTCCAACATTCCCCACTCCTGACTGGTTCCCTCTTTGAAAAGTGCCCTAAGCGGTCAGCGAGGGTTCTCATTAGCACGGAGATGGCTTGTTTGGTGGCCATCTCGCTACCATGGAGCCAGACCCCATAGGAACTGTACAGGTACACGCAAGAGAAAACACAGATTAAAATAATGATTCCCAAAATAAGCAATGATTTTTCCCACCATGACCTGAATCACTGATTTAATAAGTGCCCCATGCTAGGGGTCAGACCACTGAGGGCATTTATGTGTAGCCTCATTTATGTGTATGTGATGTAATGAAGATGATACATTACCATACTCATCAGGGATGAACACATAGCACATTTGGATAACGGCATAGGTGCCTTCTGATGAGGCGGCAGTAACGTCCAAGACCATCCCATCTTCAGGACAGCTTTTCTCATTAGAGACATTTCAGTGCTCAGTAAGGACAGGCTTCCCTGGCTGCCATTTAAAGCTTGCTAAGTGAACTTATAAGAGCTTCCATGTGCACTATAAGAAACAGAAGTCTAAGCTGGAAAAGACAGGTATTGAGTAGGAACTTGTAAGGGGAGGTCTTCTCCTTCTACCAAAATTACCCTTGAGGCCAGGTCCTGGCTGTGCAGACCACACTTTGGAGGGGGAGGCAGCACTGCCAGGTATGAGGAGACAAGCTGGGGGCGGGATGCCCCAGGCTGGGACCCCCACCTTCTCCCTTCTTTCAGTGGTGTGTGCTCCACTCCAGGTACGGTGCATTTCAACAGGTCCAGTTCACAGCAGTCTCCCAGTGGAGACTGAGTAGTTCCCCTCTCGCCCAGGGGTTCTAAGTAACTCACCCAACCTCATGGGAGAGCACATTGCAAATCCCCAAAGACGATGCCTTTCCCAGGGGTGACAGAACGTTGTTCTCAGCAACAGAGCATACTGACCCTCAACGAGAGCCAGGACAATGGCCGTCTCCCATCACATGCAGACCTTTATGGTACCAGGTGTCTCAGCCGAGGCCCCCAGTCTGATTGATCATTGAAATGTATTAAAACCTGGGATAGTCCTTTAGTCCACCTGACCAAGGTGATTCCCTGTTAGCAATTTAATCTGCTGCTTTACGGTTCCATTTTTCCTATCAATTCTATTGCTTGCAGGTTATAGGGAGATGGAACCTCCATTCAATGTCATGTTCTTTTGCCCAGTCTTATATAGCATGACTTTTGAAATTTAATTCCTCATCACTGCCCATTTGATAATAGTATCTGCATATGGTATTCAGCTTCTTTAATCCCCTAATGGTGGTAGCCTGGTTTCCTCAGTGACAGGAAAAAGCTTGTATTAAGCCAGACTTGGTGTCCACACAAACTTAGGCATACCTAGAGAACTCACTCATGGAGAAGGGAGCCAGTATAATCTGTCAAACCTTCACTGGTTGGGAACTCTAGTGTATGGCCCCAGAATCCTCTGCCAGTTGCCTGGGTGTTACTTAGAATACACAGGACATGCTGTTAACTGCACTAACCAAGTCACCATATTTCAAGGACAATCCAGCATCCTTGGAAATATACCCTCCCAACCAGGAGTTGCAGTGGGTGTTCTTTCTATGCGCCCAATCGGCCGTATCTACTGAAGAGTCAGCTTCTAGCACTCACAGCAAGGCCAGGGCATCAGCATCTTGACTGCCAAGGGGTGTCAGTGCCTGCGAGCCACGATGTGAAAGACTGTGAGGATGGCCTGAGGCTCTAGCAGGGGAGCCCAGATGTTTTACCACATATCCTGATCCCAGGAGGGCTTATTCATGATCATCCACCTTCCAGCTTCTCACTGTCCAAGGCACAGGGTCCATCCTGTTCAGTTCAGTTCAGTTCAGTCACTCAGTCGTGTCCGACTCCTTGAGACCCCATGAACCATAGCACACCAGGCCTCCCTGTCCATCACCAACTCCCAGAGTCCACCCAAACCCATGTACATTGAGTTGGTAATGCCATCCAACCATCTAATCCTCTGTCATCCTCTTCTCCTGCTTCACCCAATCCTTCCCAGCATCAAAGTCTTCTCAAATGAGTCAGCTCTTTGCATCAGGTGGCCAAAGTATTGGAGTTTCAGCCTCAGCATCAGTCGTTCCAGTGAATACCCAGGATTGATCTCCTTTAGGATGGACTGGTTGGATCTCCTTACAGTCCAAGGGACTCTCAAGAGTCTTCTCCAACACCACGGTTCAAAAGCATCAATTCTTTGGCACTCAGCTTTCTTCACAGTCCAACTCTCACATCCATACATGACCACTGGAAAAACCATAGCCTTGACTAGACAGACCTTTGTTGACCAAGTAATGCCTCTGCTTTTGAATATGCTATCTAGGTTGGTCATAACTTTCCTTCCAAGGAGTAAGCATCTTTCAATTTCATGGCTGCAGTCACCATCTGCAGTGATTTTGGAGCCCCAAAAATAAAGTCTGACACTGTTTCCACTGTTTCCCCATCTATTTCCCATGAAGTGATGGGACCGGTTGCCATGATCTTCATTTACTGAATGTCGAGCTGTAAGCCAACTTTTTCATTCTCCTCTTTCACTTTCATCAAGAGGCTCTTTAGTTCTTTTTCACTTTCTGTCATAAGAGTGGTATCATCTGCATATCTGAGAATATTGATGTTTCTCCCAGCAATCTTGATTTCAGCTTGTGCTTCCTCCAGCCCAGCATTTTTCATGATGTACTCTGCATGTAAGTTAAATAAGCAGGGTGACAATATCCATCCCTTTAGTCTAAAGTGTATGGCCTGGGCTCTTGCATGATCACTAGTCAAACCTGCCCGAGTTTAGCTCACTGGCTACTGCACTTCATTCCTATTTTCATCCAGTTGGCATCAGTGCTTGGCTGAATAGTGATTTCAGTCCATGTGACTGTGTTGCTGCAACCAGACCCATCTGTATACCAAGCATCGGGGGGCACTTCCCCCACTCCCTCTATACAAGCTGCAGGGGCTGCCAGAGATACAGAGGTGGGAGCATTTAAAGGCTCTACCTACTCTACAGGGCACCCTCATTTCTAGGGACAATGGGTGGTGGACAGAGTGCTCCTCTGCTGCAAACAGGCCACTTAGCCAAAGTGGGGATTTGAGCCATGGCAGAGGTGGGTTAATGAGACATATTCTCAACCCACCCTTTGGTGGTAAAGGGAGTTCTTACCATGATCTGCTGCTCCTTTGTACGAGGTTCTAGGGAGGAGGGGCTTCCCTGGTGGCTTAGACGGTAAAGAATCTGCCTGCAATGCAGGAGATCTAGGTTCAATCCCTGGGTCTGGAAGATCCCCTGGAGAAGGGAATGACTACCCACTATAGTACTCTTGCCTGGAGAATCCCATGGACGGAAGAGCCTGGCGGGCTACTGTCCATTAGGTTCCAAAGAGTTGGACACGACCAAGCGACTAACACTTAAAAACTCGGCAGGAGTGCTGTGTACACTGCTAAGAGCTGTTCCCCTGTGGAGGTATATTGTGTTTCTGCCCCTTTCCAGAGCTGGAACCAATATCCTAAGGATTCTCTCTGTTTCTAGCTCAAGATGGAATCACAGACACATCTCACTCAAACAGTAGCCCTATTTGAGAGAGGCCCAGCGCTTTATTCTGTTTTGCCGGTACTGTCCTCCCCAAGGCGGCTTCCTGCCCTGATTTCTGGCCCCACACCTGCCCATCTTACCCAGGTAGCACTAAGGGAAGAAGGCACTTTGCCAGACAGGAAGTGGAAGTCCTCGCAAACCCCAAAATCCCCGGAAGGCTTGCTCCTCTTTCACGTTCTTAAGGGCTGGATAGACTGGCATCTTATCAATCCCAGCTTCTGAGACAACACTTGTCATACCCAACCTGATGAATCCCAAAAACTGTGTGGGAATTTTCTGTGGGTTCAGGACACAGCCTCTCCCTGGAAGATGTTCCAGAAACATCTGCAGAGTGCCCTGCAGCAGAGGTAAGTCTTCACATGTCAGCACTATAAGATCAATACAATGGGCCCGTCTCATGATGTGGGGAAAGAGAACAGAAATAGATCGCAGGCTATCATCCCATGCCACAATGTGGAACTGTATGGGCAGCCTTGGGGAAGCAATGGAAAGGCCCATTATTGCCCCTCCCTTGTGAAGACAAACTGATCTTGTGACTCAGAGGCCAGGACTATATTGAAAAAAAAGCATCGACCACTGTACCAGTACACTCACAGTACTAGGACCAGGAGCAAAGGATCTGTGGTGATGGCAGTTTGGGGCACAGCCACTGTGGTTAATGACAGTTTCTTGGTAGATGACAGTTATCCACCATGAGCCAGCTGTCTTTTTTACCGGCCATACGAGGCTGCTGAAAGCACTGTGTGCTGGGCGTACAATACCCACTCAGCAAAATTCTTGGATAGCTTCTCCTCTTTCCTTATGCCCAACTCCCAAACAATTTATATTGTTTGACAGATACCACTCTTCCCAGGAGCAGCAGATTGACTGGTTCCCAGCTGTTACCTTCCCCTCAGCACTGGTTTGATTTCTCTGACCTGGAGGCAGAATTTGCCACCCGAGGTTGGCAGATTTTGACCTTGTAGAATATCAATGCTCAATATGTCCTCTGGTATTGGAGAAATTAAAAATCTCGTATTCTCACAGGGGAGAACACCCAGTGCATGCACGCCGAGTCCCTTTGGTCGTGACTGACTCTTTGTGGCCCCCTGGACTGTAGACTGTCAGGCTCCTCTGTCCGTGGGATTCTCCAGGTAAGAATACTGGAGTGGGATGCCATGTCCTCCTCCAGGGGATCTTCCTCACCCAGAGATCGAACCTACGTCTCTTAAGTCTCCCACACTGTCAGGCCGGTTCTTTACCACTAGCGCCACCTGGGAAACCCAGAACACCCAATATGTGGCATCAGAGAAACCTTTCCTTCCGGCAGCTGTGTGCCCTCTGTAACTACTGATGGCACTAACGGCGCCAGAAAACTCCTGAGAGATACCATGTATTCTGTTCCAGTATTAACCAAAGCTGTTAGCTTTCACTTATTTCTGGGGGACCAGTGACTAGTGAGCTCAACTCACTAGTGAGGCCTCCAGTTGCCCTCAATGCTCATCATCAGGAGGGAACACCAGCCTGCATCCTCAGCCCAGGGCATGGGAGGCAACGCCCAACAGGACTGCAGCCCTGAGGCCACTGCTGGAGTAGGCAGGGCAGCAGGTACAGCCGGACCAGGTGGGGCAGAGCTGAACTGGTGTTGCAGATTGTAAGGCTTGTCCCGGGCCAAGCAGCCCAGCCTTGGGCTGCTGGACCATCTTTTCATGGAGGGTCCCACTGGCAATGAGGTCAAACCACATTTGCTTCCAGGGTACTTTCACCAGACTCTTTCTTCACAGCTGACTGGGATAACCTCCTGGCTTTTCAAGCTCCTGCTGTGTCTTGGGTCTTCCCCATACTTATTTGTCAGCTTCCCCCAGATCAGCAGCGGATTGTCCAACATCATACATGCCTTGTCCCACTCCTGGGCTCACCATGGATATCAGGGTCCTAGAGCAGGTACTGGGGACGTAATGGAGTATCCTGGCCTCATCCTGCCATGAATGAGGCCCAGTCAGGGCCTTCAGAGACAGCAGATGGCCTGTTTCATTCCCAGCTCCCTAAGGATTTGTCGGACCTTCTCTACAGAGTTCCAGGGTCCCCTGTGCTCAGGAAGATCCCCCTCTTTGAGCCAAGTGTTCTTGCGAGCTAGAATAATCCAATCTATGAGGGAACGAGTACCTTGAACCCCAACACCCCCCTCCAGCCCCGCTGTGCAGGCACAGCCAAGGGCAGGGTGTGTGGTCATGCTGTTCATTTTCTCTGCCTCCCCCACTCATCAGAGAAACGCCACCACCTGCCTCCCACCCCCCCCCAATTCCACAGCCACACGAAACCCGGCCTGGACACTTTCCTGACCTCTAGCTGGAATCTGGCAGCTGTGTCGATAAGCTCAGCAGAATACGGCTTCTCTCCCCGTCAGTGCTTCCGGAACCCAGGACGGTCCAACCGCTGGGGCTGTCACTGAGCTTTGGCTTTCCTTTGGATCAGGGAGCAGACAGCATGGAGCATCCTGTCCTTTTCACTTCAGTCACCACAACATCCTCCTCTCTGTTCCCCTCACTTTCCCAGGGTTCCCACCTGTTAGCATCCCAAGCACTGACACCTTAATCCGAGGCAGCCTGCACTCTCCTGGTTTTGCAAAACAGCACGCTAAGGTCTCTGACTTCTTATCCTGCTCTCCCACCTTGTCTGCCAGCCCCAAAGCCAGCAGAGCAGCGGACAGCTCCAAGTCCTTCTCTCACCTCAGATTTTCTTGATTCTCTAACTTGAGCTTAAGCCTCTAGCAGAGTATCAGTGTCCAGCCCAACTGCCCTCAGCAGAGGCCAGCGCACCACGCATTCCATTTCCTTCCCTCGCATGCTGCAGTGTGCTGGGTGCAGTTCCTCAAACAAGGACCTCATAGCAGCCAGTGTCTTGGGCATCACTCCCATATTCACACAATGGTCTGCAGCATCCCACATGCAGCCACCCAGCCCCGCAGAGAGATGAATGGCCAACTCGGGATCCCCCAGGGAAGCCTCAGTTCCAAGACCCAGTTCTTTGGTCTCCTGTCCTTCTCACCAATTGGCAGTTTGCAGTCTCCAGGCACAGAGGGCAAAGAAAGACTGCAAAAAGAGGCAGCCTGCTCCAGGTTGGTAGGTGGCAGGTTTAATAAGCAAAGAAACTACTTACCTGGCCTGCCGTGGGTGGCCACAGGATGAGTAAATCTCCCCGCTCACTTCAAAGTTTACACAGAGGCTGTAACTGGGTTTAGTCCCATATATCAGCCAGACCGTCTCAACAACACGCTTCCCTCCCCAAGTTGCACCCTTGAAAGTAGCTCCCACTGTGGGGGCAGTGGCAGAGAGTACACAGAGAGTGCCTGCCAAGGACAGGCTCAGGGTGAGGAGCCTGCCACGCCTAGATCCAGCTCACAGGTCAGCCAGCAGTCAGGTCCTCTCAGTGATCTCCCCCAACAGCATCCAGTATTTGTATCTGCTAAATCTGGCAGCCAAATGTCAACACCTCCAGTAACCTTAGAAGCAATAACATGCTGAAGCAGGCAGAGCCACTGTCAACGGGAGTCTAATGACTAAAACCTAGGGCACCTCCTCCCTTGGGCTTTACATGATGAGAGATCAGGGTCTACTGTGTTAAGCCATTAAGATTTGTGAGCTAAACTGGGGCTCTGTGACTACCTAGAGGGGTGGGAGGGGTGGGAAGGAGGTTTAGGAGGGAAAGGACATGTGTATGCCTATAGCTGATTCGTGCTGATGTATGGCAGAAACCAACAAAATTCCGTAAAGCAATTATTTTTCAATTTAAAAATAAACTTTAAAAAATAAGTTTGTGAGCTAACACAATACAAACAATTGTAACATAATTCATTCTAATATAAGTGACAAGAATTTATCTTCCAGGCCCTACAGGAAGGCCACACAGAGAATGAAAATTGCTTGGGTCTGGAGTCACACCAATATGTCCTGGGTTCAAACTTCTGCTGTATCAGGTCCTAATTTTGTTGCTTTAATAGCCTCAGTCTCTTCATCTAGACAATGGTAAAGTCAATGCCTTCTTGAGAAAACATTTTAAAAATTAAGCAGGACAATATATGCAAAACAAAAACCCCAAAATGATATCTGGAACAAAATACATCAATTAATGAATTTATTATCTAAAACATAGGATAATTTTGTATTTTGAATATTGAGCTGCAAAATGATTAATTCTATGCCTTTTAAATTAAGCTTTATTTTATTATTTATCATTATTAAATCCTTAAGACTCAGTCTTATAATTAGCTACTTTTTTATCTCACTGCCTTTGAGCTCAGTCATTGGCTTTACTGATTTTTCAGCTAAGATCAGTCTTTTCTCTGAGTTTTCCAATTGGACTCTCACCACAAAATGGACTGGTTTCTGTTCACCATTCTCAACACAAAGCCCAACAGGCACTGTGGGCAAAGTCTGAAATCTGACTTTCCTCCTTACTGCTGAGCACATCTCAAATTGATCAGCTCATCAGATAGAATTTGAAAGTCACTTTCATTAGAAATAAGATAACCATCAAATCACCCTATTACTATTAGAAGCCAGGATGCTTGCCATCACAAATCCCAAGACTGACTGAGGGACACGCCCCAGTCAGTTCAAAACCTGGGTGCCCAGAAAGCACAAAACATTGGCCTGGTTTCTGACTTAGACACTTGCTGTATAACAGGAAAATTGAAGACTAATTTGAAATCAGGTTTTTTTAATGGTTATTTGTTGCTAAACCATTTTAACCAATCCTCTAAGTCTTGAAGGTGATCAAAATTATGTTTCAGAAGCAGATCTGTTCTCATAAATCTCTTCTCAAAGAAAGAAACTAAAAATTAAAGTGAATCCCTGATTCCTATTGCTCTGGAATTAATCATTTTCTGCCACTTTCTAAATTTAGTTACAAACTATAAAAGCCAATAGTATAATATAGCTCAGGGAATATAGCCAAGACTTTATAATAACTTTAAATGGAGTATAATCTATAAAAATTTTGAATCACTATGTTGTACACCTGAAACTAATATAAAATTGCAAATCAGCTATATCTAAAAAAAAAAAAAGTTTAGGAAAGGGGCTTAACCTGGAACGCATGAACCTCCTAAAGCTTTAAAACATTATTTTGAGAGCCTCTAAGAATGATCCAAGTCTGCATGGGTATCAGTAGTAGGGATACAAAGAGCATCCCCACAATCCTATTTCCCACACTGCTGAGTGCAGCCAGCTGCAGGAGTACACATGGCCACCAAACAGTTGTAGAGTCCTTTTATTTTTAATAGTTACCTGCTTAATGTACACCCATTATGGGCCATTGGTTAAGCTCAGCAAGTTTAAGAAACATCAACATTAGCAACCAATTCAGCATAAAAGTGATAGTAATTCTCACATTTCACCTCAAAATGATATTTTACAAAATTCTAAATTACATCCTCTGATAAAGATTTTTATATAATACCTCAAGATGCTTTCAATACTTAAAAAAAAAGATTAAGAAGATGAAACAGAGCTTCCCAGGTGGTGTTGGTGGTAAAGAACTCACCTGCCAATGCAAGAGACCTAAGAGATGAGGGTTCCATCCCTGTGTCAGGAAGATCCCCTGGACAGGAAGATCCCTTGGAGCAGGAAATGGCAGCCCACTCCAGTATTCTTACCTGGGAAATCCCACGGACAGAGAAGCGTGGCAGGCTACAGTCCATGGGGTCACAAAGAGTCAGACACGACTGAAGCGACTTAGTACTCACGACTTAGGATGCAAGAAGATTAGAGAGTGACAGTTACATTAAATGTGGTATTTTAACTCATTGGAAATAAAGGTTCTCCACACTTGCAAAGCAGTATAGAAAAGTGTTTACAAAAGAGAAGGCAGAAAAATTTTTGTTTCTAATCAGAGGGGAAACAGAACATACAAAAAAGATACCAAATAAAGCAAATGCTTTATATTTAAAGCACATAATGCAAGAACTCCATACATCAGGCTTTTTAAAATACACACATATTTTCTTCTATTTTAGATACCTCCAAACAATGTGATGGGGCATTACGTCTGCAGCCTGCTCTTGGAAGGGTCAAGGGAAAAAATTTCTTTGTCCTATTCTCATAACTCTTCTGAAGGCTTTTAACTTGTTCAAAATGTTAGAAATTAAGTTACTCTTAAATATCTATTTTATCCTAAAATCGAACACAAAATAGTCATTTTCAATTTATTTGTTGAAAAGCCTCATTCTAATGTATCAGTTTAAAATAGTTCATGTTTCTTGCTAAATACATCTAAATATTTTAGATCATTACATTTACACGTATTATGTGTATTTAAAGTATGTTAAAGACTGCAATTTTTAATATTCTTATCTAAAATAAGATCTCTTTAACTCACATTAGTACCTCATCCTATAACTTTCAAAAATGATGGATTGAAATGATAAGATGATGTTTTACCATGAAGAGAGCCAGAGTATCAAATAGGTTTGCTCCTATCCAAGCCCCATCGTGTTCATTATGGATCAACTACAGAATGGGGAAAATGAAGCTTTCAGTGTCTCAGCTCCAGCACAGATATGCCATCTCTCACAGCAGAGTACAGAAGGATAGGTTTGGAGCCAAGAGACCATGGCTTCACAACTGGAAACCATAATTGGGAGTTTCCCAATGGATGCAACTGTTCCGTTTTTTCCAGTGAGTGAGATCAGGAGGCAGATGGTTACATTGGTCTAGAGTTGCAAATTTGATAAGCGGGTGCCATGGAAAACAGATGGGAAGAGAGCTGAAAGTTTCAGTGAGAGAATAATTTAAATTATTCGCTGGTAAGGCAGGTCCTAGATAGACTTTCTTTTTTTTTTTTTTTTTCCATAAATAGAAACGAGGTGGGGGAATGATAGACCAAAAGAAAAACTGGACCTTGTGAGGAACATACCAAGGTGGTGTGTAGGTCAAGATCATGATATAAAAAATGGCAAAACAGTTGTAAATTGGGGAGTTGGAGGGATTGTCTGGATGGATATTTAAAACACCCAGATTGACAGGTGCATGCACGCTAAATTGCTTCAATCATGTCCAACTCTTTGTGACCCTATGGACTACAGCCCACCAGGCTCTTCTGTCTATGGATTTCTTTAGGCAAGAATACTGGAGTGGGTTGCCATGCCCTCCTCCGGGGGAATTTTCCTGATCTAGGTCAAACTCACATTTCACTATGTTTCCTGCACTGGCAGGCAGATTCTTTATCACTAGCGCCACCAGATTGACAGGAGTTCAAGGTAAAGAGAAATATTGTAATCCAGATGCCAGAGTACGTAACAAATTCTGAAAATCAACCAGAGAACGTTGTTAAAAAGATAAATTTTGGAGTTTAAATAGAAAAACTTCAGGTCCAAGTTCCTCCACTTACTAGCTGATCTGGGACACATTATTTACTCCCTACACATTATTTACTCTCCTTTTCCTTATGTGCAAAAACACCACTAGAAAATTTCACAGATTTTTTGTGAGAACTAAGGACAATTTAAAGAAACTTATAACAGTGTCTGAATAGAAAAGTCTGTTCCTCTATGTGCTTTCCTTTCTGCTTGCCCACTTGAACTCATTTCTTTCTTGTATTACCTTGACCAAGGCACCCAGTAGGGGCTTGTACTGAATGAATCTTTGTTTTCCAGCCTCCAGTAATTCTCATTGACCACCAATCAGCCTTAAGCCAATGTCCCATATTTTACATGTTTCCATGGCAGCACTACATTTCTGGGTGTAAAATCTATTATGATTAGGATATTTAATGCTACTGCTAGCATTAAAAGTTCAGAGTGTAGGTCAAAGTGCTGGAAGAAAGGGCAGCCCTGGAAAGTCGAGCCAGGAGGGAAGAAACGAAGAACAAACAGGAAGGAAAGGAGAGAGGTGACATGATGGGCTTGCATCCTGGGCTGGGACCTAGACGCCAAGAAAGTAATTACCTGGCCTTGAGTTCCTCTTGGGTTCTGGGGACACACTAACTCCTTGGGTGGTGAACCTGGGTAGGGCTCCAAGTGTGGTTTGGCTTGATGGTTAAGACACTTTATTTATCAGAATTCTGGTATCATTCCCTCTCTAGGCCCTTCAACTTTGAATTTTTGAGGTCAGGCCTGCTACAGCGCCTCTAATCCCTATCCAAGTTTTGATACTCAAGCCCATTTGACAAGTGTGCAGTATGCACAAAAAAAGAGGGTACAACTGACTTCTATCAGATTAAACCTGCGGTTGAATTTTATCATGAATAAATTTACTTCTTGAAAAGAAACTGAAAATTTCTTCCAGGATAATGCCTTTCCCTAAAAAGTCCTAATTCTACCCATAATATATAAAAATTGATTCCTTAAACTTTCAAAACCAGAAAGCATTGTCATCACTGTCATATAATCACCATCACACTGCCACCTCCATCCACTGCTTTCACAGCCATCATCCTCATCATTCTCTTTCTTCCCCTCCCTCTCATTACTGAATATTTTTTAGTGTTTACTGTTGTAGGACATCATGCTAGGTGGCATCTTTGCCTCTGTACACAAGTGCAGCCTTTAGTCCTCTAGGACACAGTAACGAGGAATGCTGGATCTTTTTTTGCTTTAAAGCCATATTTACTCAGGAAGTACAAGCAGCAGATTCCCCTTGTCCCATCTCAGGACTGACCCAGTGGAGTCTACTGAGTCAGACAACATTTCTTCCACGTGCACTAGTTTCATTGTGTGTTTATGAAATTGAGCTCTCCCAATGTCCCCTGCTACTGCTAAGTCACTTCAGTCGTGTCCGACTCTGTGCGACCCCATAGACGGCAGCCCACCAGGCTCCCCCATCCCTGGGATTCTCCAGGCAAGAACACTGGAGTGTGTTGCCATTTCCTTCTCCAATGCATGAAAGTGAAAAGTGAAAGGGAAGTCACTCAGTCGTGTCCGACTCTTTGCAACCCCATGGACTGCAGCCCACCAGGCTCCTCCATCCATGGGGTTTTCCAGGCAAGAGTACTGGAGTGGGGTGCCATTGCCTTCTCTGTCCAAAGTCCATAACACTGTTATTTTTTTTAAAAGGAAGGAAGGGAGGGAGGGTAGTGGAGAGGAAGCAGATTCTAATATATCTGTGTCTATGAAAAGAAATTATTCAGTTCAGTTCAGTTCAGTCACTCAGTCATGTCCAACTCTTTGCGACACCATGAATCGCAGAACGCCAGGCCTCCCTGTCCAACACCAATACCCGGAATTCACCCAAACTCGTGTCCATCGAGTCGGTGATGCCATCCAACCATCTCATCCTCTGTCATCCTCTTCTCCTCCTGTCCCCAATCCCTCCCAGCATCAGGGTCTATTCCAGTCAGTCAACTCTTCGCATGAGGTGGCCAAAGTATTGGAGTTTCAGCGTTAGCATCAGTACTTCCAATGAACACCCAGGAATGATCTCCTTTAGGATGGACTGGTTGGACCTCCTTGCAGTCCAAGGGACTCTCAAGAGTCTTCTCCAACACCACAGTTCAAAAGCATCAATTCTTTGGTTCTCATCTTTCTTCACAGTCCAACTCTCACATCCATACATGATCCTGGAAAAACCATAGCCTTGACTAGACGGACCTTTGTTGGCAAAGTAATGTCTCTGCTTTTTAATATGCTATCTAGGTTGGTCATAACTTTCCTTCCAAGGAATAAGCATCTTTTAATTTCATGGCTGCAAGAAATGATTACATTCAGATTTTTAAAATTGGCTGCTTCACAAAGTATGCATAAAAATATCAACAATTTATCAGAACCACAAATTCTTCAGAACTCCTGAATATATTACCTCTCTAAAGATGAAGTATTAAATACACACACTGACACACACACCACAGCTTGTGTGCCCCCTGTCAAAAGCATATTTAAAGCCATTTACATTATCACTGTGAATTTAGTTTTCTTTACATTGAACCTAAATAACCAGAATCCACCTCTTTGTAACTTCTGTCCCATTTGTCCTGCTTTTACCCAAGATGGGACAAGTCTCATCTGTTATTATGACTAAGTCTGTTACTATAATTTCTATAAATCTTCTTTACAAGCTGAACACTCTGGGTTCCTTCTACCCCTTCTTGACTGACAGGACTTCCATTTTCTTGGCTTCTTTTCTGTGAGGTATTCCCTTTGTCCACACCACTCCTGAATGGAGCACCTATGCAGAGTGAACTGATGTTCTCAAAACCAGATTTGTAGTGCCAGTAGAACCATCTGAAGATGGCACCATTTTTATCTCATTTGAAATTTTTAGCTAAAAACTCAATTTTGAATTTGCTATGAAAACACATCCCACCCGCACAAACTTCTGTGCCTGCTGAGTCTGCCAGTGGCTATTTCTCAGCATTCAACTACCTCATGCTGTTGAAAGATGTGCTGCCCTGTATTTAGAGGGATGGAGTTGGATTCTGGAGTCCACGATTACGCTCTGCAAATAAAGCATTGTTACGGTTGTTAAAACTTTTACAAAGGAAATGCTCTCCAGCTGCTCTCCTTTCCCTGAATTAATTAGCTTTGCAAGAGATGATTAATGTCAGCAGCTCATTCTATAAGGTATGCAGGATTCATCCCTATGGTGCTGTTACATTTCATATCTTAGGTCAGGATTTGTTTGGGGCTGATACAAGATTTAGAAAATAAAACAGATATATGGCATGATTTTTTAAGATGGTAAGAGTCAAACAAAAATTTTGTTTATAACAAATTAAGAGGCAACAGTATACAAACCAACAAGATGACATAGAACCAATGTATCAACACATCATTTTAAATATGTAATTAATAAAACAGCTAATGTTTGTTTACTGCTTTTTAATTGTCAGAGACAGTTCTAAATGCATTATATCTAGTATCTCTTTTAATCCTCAGAATAACTCTGTAACATGGGCATTTTTAGCTGAATTTACAGATGAGGAAATGGAAGCCCTCTAGGGTGCTCTGTGTCACACAACTAGTGAGTATCAGAACCACGATTTGAAACCAAGCTATGCTGCATCCACATCATCTCCTGGTTTCTGTTAGCTCCAGTCAAAGCCACTCTGAAAAATCCAGTGATAGTAAGGACATGAAGTACGAAGAGGCTTCAAAGACTGCTCGCAAGAGTATCAACTGGTACAACCTTTCCAAGAACATTTTGACATTCTGTGTCAAAAACCTTACAATTTACCCAACAAAAACTGAACATATACTGACATACATATATTCAGCAAGGTCAATGGAAGCATGTAAAATAATGTACATGTACTGTATAATCATTGCAAAATTATTAAGAATTATGTCTATAGAATAAAAGTTATACATATAATTTACTGAAATGCACATATAAAACAGAATATAAAGTATATTGTTTATAAAGATGGACATACATACACATATTTTTTCCAGTTTCATTGAAAAATAATCTACATACATCAATGCATGCATTTAAGGCATACAGCATGATGATTTGATTTGCATATATTATTAAATGATTACCACTATAGGTTCAGCTAACATCCATCTTCTGATATACATATAATTTTTTAAGAAAGAAGAAAGGAAAGGAATTCTCTCCTTGTGATAAGAATGCTTAGGATTTATTCCCTTAACAAGTTTTATACATTCATAAAACAGTGTTATTCTCAGAAGTGAAACTTCTGTTATCATATGGCAGTTCTATTTTTAATTTTTTGAGGCACTTTCATACTATTTTCTATAGTGGCTGTGACAATTTACAGTCCAACTAACAGTGCACAAGGCTTCCATTTCAACATCCATGCCAGTGTTTGTCGTCTTGTCTCCTTTTGGTGACGGCAATCCTAACAGACATGAGGTGACATTTGCTTGTGGTTTTAATTTGCATCACCCCAGTGACCAGTCATACTGAGCATTTGCCATGTACCTGCTGGCTCTTCATGTATCTTCTTTCTTCTATCTTTTATTTGGGTCCTTACCCATTTTTAATTGGGTTATTCGAGTTTTTGCTATTGAATTGCATGAGTTCTTTATGTTTTGGATATTAACCCCTTATCAGATATATGGAGTTATATATATATCAGATATATATCCCCTTACAAAATATGAAAATATTTTTCTCATTCTGTAGGTTAGCTTTTTATCCGGTCATGGTTTCTTTTGTTATGCACAACTTTTTAGCTTGATACAGTCTCAGTCGTTTATTTTTCATTTGTTGCTTATACTTTAAGTGTCATATAAAAAAATCATTACCAAGACCCACGTCAAGGAACTTTGTTTCAAAGTTTTCTTCCAAGAGTTTCATGGTTTCAGGTCTAACATCTAAGTCTTAAGTCATTTTGAATTAATTTTTGTGAATAGTATAAGTTACGGGTCTGGTTTCATTCCTTTATACATAAACACCCAATTATCCCAGTATTATTTATTGAAAACACTAACTTTTCTCCACAGAGTATTCTTGGCTCTCTTCTCAAATACTATAGTTGACCATATATGTTTGGTTGGGCTCTTGATCCTGCCCCATTGGTCTATTTGTCTATTTTTATGCCAGTGCTTTAACTGTAGTGCTGGAAAAGACTCTTGAGAGTCCTCTGGACAGCAAGATCAAACCAGTCAATCCTAAAGATCAACCCTGATTATTCACTGGAAGGACTGGTGCTGAAGCTGAAGTTCCCATACTTTACCCACCTGAGGCAAAGAGCCAGCTCACTGGAAAAGACCCTGATGCTGGGAAAGATTGAGGACAAGAAGAAAAGGGGACCATGGAGGATGAGATGGTTGGATGGCAACACCGACTCAATGGACATGAGCTTGAGCAAACTCCAGGAGACAGTGAAGGACAGGGAGGCCTGGTATGCTGCAGTTCATGGGGTCACAAAGACTTGGTAACAGAACAACAACAAATGTCAGTGCCATATTATTTTGATGACTATAGTTTTACAGTAGAGTTTGAAATCTAAATGTGAAATCTCCTGCTTTCTTTGACTATTTTAAGAGTTTTCTCTACTTCTATAACAAATGCCATTGGGATCTTCATAGGGATTGCACTGAATCTAAAGAAATGGTTTTGATAGTATTGACATTTTAACGTATTATTTCTTTCAATCCATAAACAAGGCACTTTTCCATTTATCTGTGTCTTCTTTGATTTCTTTCATCAATGTCTAACAGTTTTCACCATAGAGGTTTTCATCTCCTTAAATTTATTCCTAAGAATTTTATTGTTTATGATGCTATTATAAATGGATCACTTTCTTTGCTTCTCAGAAATGTCACTGTTAGTATATAGTAATGCTACTGATTTTTACATGTTAATTTCATATCCTACAACTTTTCATTGATTAGAGCTAATACTTCCTTGGTTGAGTCTTCATGATTTTCTATATATATATAATCATATTACATGCAAATAGAGACAATTTTACTTTTTCTTTTCCAATTCTCATATCTTTTATTTCTTTTTCTTGTCCAGTTGCTCTACCTAGGACTTCCAGTACTGTGTTGATAAGAATGGTGAGTGGACACCCTTGTCTGTCCCTTAGAGGAAAAGCCATCAACCTTTTATCATTGAGTACGATACACATTCATTTTTAGAAACTCAAATACATACAGACTAAAATGATATCAAAATATATCTCTATATGGTTATATTAACCATTGTTTTTTTTCAGTATTATCATCCACATTTTTACTATTATATATTAAACATGTATTTTATTATATAAATTAAATTTTTAATTCCTATCTTTAATGATAATTAAAAATAGTAACTGATGAGATGTACGCTGCTGCTGCTGCTAAGTCACTTCAGTCATGTCTGACTCTGTGCGACTCCATAAATGGCAGCCCACCAGGCTCCTCTGTCCCTGGGATTCTCCAGGCAAGAACACTGGAGTGGGTTGCCATTTCCTTCTCCAATGCATGAAAGTGAAAAGTGAAAGTGAAGTTGCTCAGTCATGTTGGACTCTTAGCGACCCCACGGACTGCAGCTTACCAGGCTCCTCCATCCATGGGATTTTCCAGACAAGAGTACTGGAGTGGGGTGCCATTGCCTTCTCCAGATGAGATGTATACTCATCTCTTAAATAACAAAGATGACTCCAAAACAGTCAGGATAATATGATCTCACCTCTGTAGTAATCTATATAGTTTATATTAATATTATATTATAGCCTAAGAATGCATAATAAATCCAACATTATCTCTGAGTGGTAGGATTAAGGATGAATTTTATATTTCCTCATTTTACTTATCTATACTTTAATTGTATGCTCCTTTTATAATTAAAAATTAAAGGAATCTATTATTAATGATAGGCTTTCTAGGGGGCTCAGTGTTAAAGAATCCACCTGCCAATGCAGGAGAACTTAAGTTTGATCCCTGGATTAGAATGTTCTCATGGAGAAGAAAACGGCAACCCACTCCAGTATTCTTGCCTGGGAAATCCCATAAACAGAGGAGCCTGGTGGGATACAGTCCATAGGGTTGCAAAGAGTCAGTCATGACTTACCGACTGAGCATGGCACACACATTATTAATGATATGCCGACAAAGGTTTGTATAGTCAAGGATATGGTCTTTCTAGTGGTCACACACAGTCGTAAGAGATGGACTACAAAGAAGGCAGAGCACTGAAGAACTGATGCCTTCAAACTGTGGTGCTAGAGAAGACTCTTGAGAGTCCCTGAGAGTGAGGAGATCAAACCAGTCAACCTTAAAGGAAATCAACCCTGAATACTCATTGGAAAGACTGATGCTGAAGCTGAAGCTCCAATATTATGGTCACTTGATATGAACAGCCAACTTGTTGAGAAAGACCCTGATACTGGGAAAGACTGAGGGCATAAGAAGAAAAGGGTGTCAGAGGATGAGATGACTGATGGCATCACCAATGCAATGGATATGAACTTGGACAAACTCCAGGAGATAGTAAGGGACAGGGAAGCCTGCGGTGCTGCTGTCCATGAGGTCGCAAAGAGTCAGACATGGCTGCATGACTGAATAACATCATCAATGAGTTGTATGAAAAATAGACTTAAAAATCATATAACCATGGCACAAAAAAGTACTAGTATACAAAATTGGTTAAACAAAAATAAATTGTTAATTATCTTCCAGCATGAAGCAGCTTGTCCACTGTGATGCCCTGGTAAGATAATTAAAATTATAGCACTAATACAATTTGAAAAGGTAAGGATTTCAGCAAGCAACCCTGAAATGTCTGTTAAACAGAACATAGGGCTTCCCTCGGTGGTAAAGAAACCATGTGCACCACGACTACTGAGCCAGTGCTCTAGTGCCCAGGAACTGCAGCTACTGAGCCCACATACTGCAATTACTTAAGTCCAGCTGCAACATGAGACGCCACCGCAATGAGAAGCCCAACTAGAGAGTTGCCCCTGGTCCCCCAAACTAAAGAAAAGCCCATGCAGCAACAAACACCCAGCACAGCCTGTCTCTTATACACATCTAGATGTGTATAAGAGACAGGTCCAAGGGACTNTACTTAAGTCCAGCTGCAACATGAGACGCCACCGCAATGAGAAGCCCAACTAGAGAGTTGCCCCTGGTCCCCCAAACTAAAGAAAAGCCCATGCAGCAACAAACGCCCAGCACAGCCACAAATAAATTTTTTTAATTAAAAAAAAAAAAAAAACAGAACATATAGAAAAGCCTCAATTTGTCTCTAGGACTTTTTTAAAATATACACATGGGAAACATTATAGCTTTGTTATCATGTGAAAGAGATTCATTTAATAATAGCTGTAGTATTTACCAAATGCAACTATCTTTAAATTTCCCTACAACATAAAAATTAACTTTTCAGTCAAATATATGAAAATTGCATATTGTACATTTGTGAAATAGTAATTCCCTGTTGTGTATGCAAGAAACCTGTCAAAATAGGGAGGCATAACATGTTAAAATACAGACTCTGATTGAATTCCAATATAGTTCATTATGTTCTTTCCAATAACTCTACACTAAATTGATGAACAGAAGGCAGGAAGAAGAAAAATAGCTAAGTGCAAGCTGAACAAAGCTTACACATCGGAAAGAATTTGTTGTCAAAGAACAAAAAAGATACATGTTATTTAATGTTAAATAACAAACAAGGGACACCAATTTTTTAAAAAAAAAATCAATAGTTTTGACAAAGTCAGGGCAATTACTGTGTAGAAGAGAAAATCATGGAAGATAATGAAAATATTTCACAATAATAATTAGAAATTCAGAGTTACTTGAGTCTCACTTTAGTCCAAATAAGTAGTCATCTGCCTACCTTAAGAATGAGACAGAATAGCAAACAATGAAAGCATTGAAAAATGCAGAGTGGAAAAAAATTCTGAGAAATGCCGACCAAAAACCATGATGGACTCCTAGTTTTCTCCAGGGTAGAAGGTGTAATCAATACTCTTTCCAACCATTTGATTAAATGACTAAAGAGTTAAAGATGCCCAAATACTAAAAGCTTCACTTGCCTAAGATTAATGTGTATCCTTGCCAGAAAACAGACCGTTTCCAAAAATAATGAATAAGTGGAACCAACAGAGGCTGAGCTGGGCAAAGTTTTGTTGTCTCATAAGCAAAGAAAAGACAATACTTTAGGAAAAGCCATTGTAATACGTGGTTTCAAGGCAGAAGCCATCATTTCCCCCAGAAGAAGCACTACTATGGAATAATTTTAAGGACACAAGTCCCATAGAACTGCCTCTGGAGCAAAACACTGACCTCATACTAGGGCAATGCAAAGAAAACGCTGATTAACAGACCCACTGACACCCAACAAATGCACAAAAAGAGAACATTTTAACGTCACTAAAGACAAAGGACTAGACTCTCTACTGACCAAGCTAAATATCTCAATTAAAGAGGCAGTGCTTAAATACACAAGAAAGATTCTTTTTGTGTGAAAAGTGAAGGCGTTCTTTTTCCATATAATTTTTCAACCAACTCCCTGTTCCATTAGCTAGCTTCACCACAGAAACACAACTACATTCAGAGGCAACTGCAGTTCAACTGACTCAAATTCATTCCTTTTTGTGGTGAACATGGAGCCTGTTAAACAGTATGAAAAGCAAATATCACATGTTAACACACATATATATGGAATCTTTAAAAAAAAAAATTGGTACTGATGAAACTATTTGCAGGACCAGAAGAGAGAGAGATGTACAGAATGGACTTGTGGACCCAGAAGGAGAAGGAGAGGGTGGGACAAACTTAGAGAGCAGCATTGAAATATACGCGCTGCCATGCAAAGAACAGCTAGCGAGTGGGAAGCTGCTGTATAGCACAGGGAGCTCAGCCTGGAGCTCTGTGACCATCTAGAGGGGTAGGAAGGAAGTTCAAGGGGAGGGGATATAAGAATCCTTACTTGATGAATGCGAGTCTGAGTGAACTCCGTGAGTTGGTGATGGACAGGGAGGCTTGGCGTGCTGAGATTCATGGGGTCGCAAAGAGTCGGACACGACTGAGCAACTGAACTGAACTGAACCGAACTGTGGTGATTCACACTGTTGTATAGTAGAAACCAACATTATAAAGCAATTATCTTCCAATTAAAAGTACATTTTAAAAATTAATAGGAGGCAACCACAGAGTCAGTACAGGCAGAAGGTTAGCTCTATATTTCGTTACTCAGCCAGGATGAAGGCTCAAGGACACCAAGTCCCAGCAAAATTTATTTTCAATATGCCCACCATGAGAGTCACTCATTGGAATTAACTCATTACACCTCTTAAATGTCCCTAACCAAATGTAACTAGGAAACACCTGAAGAATTTGTTAAGATTGCATTCAGTGGCAAATACCAACAGCCTACCTCACTCAAGAGGGATTCAGTTATTTCCAGCCACAAATTTTAAAGGAATCTCTACTGAGCTGGTATATTGTGAAGGACTCAGATCCTTCTATATTTTTGCTCTGCCTCTCTTGGTGTATGACTTTCTCCCTTAAGGTTATAGGATGGTTGCTGCAAGTTCTATCTGCTGTTAAAAGCTGAAAAATAACAAGAAGATGTAGACTGGTAACTCTAGAAACCAGACTATCTTCTAAAAGCCCCCTACCCATTCTTCCCAGATAAGAGTGAGACTAATTTCTGATGCATATGATTACTGCCTATATTAGTTTCAGTTGTAGACTTAGAATAAATATTCCCTCTGAGTTAGCAATGAAATTTAAGAGTTCAGTTATCACGTTCCATCTTTCAAGTTTCTCTAATACAGAAATGGGGAAAGACCTCTAGGTAAGTGCCAAATGTCTCAAAGGCAAGGATAAAATACCCATATCTCTTACCAACTAGCAAAGGGCCAACAGGGCAGAACTGAAATACTGACCAACTTTCTAGATAGACAAATAATTGCCCCCTCCCTTCTCCAGGGGATCTTCCCAACCCAGAGATTGAACCCAGGCCTCCCACACTGCAGGTGGATTCTTTACCAGCTCAGCCACCAAGGAAGCCCAACTACAATAAAGCAAGTCCTAATTGTATCATGTTCTTTGTTGTTTAGTCGCTAAGTCATGTCCGACTCTTGGGACACACACTAGGCTCTTCTATCCATGGGATTTCCCAGGCAAGAACACTGGAATGGGTTGCCATTTCCTTCTCCAGGGGATTTTTCCAACCCAGGGATTGATCCAGAATCTCCTGCACTGCAGGCGGTCTCCTGTATTGGCAGGGAAATTCTTTGCCATCCAAGTCACCAAGGAAGCTAATATATAATTGGGCTTCCCTAGTGGCTCAATGGTAAACAATCTGCTTGCAATGAAGGTGATCTGGGTTCGATCCCTGCCAGGGTCCAGCCCTGGTGGATCCAGGATAATTCGAAGCTGGGACGGAGTCAGCGTATAGAAGAAAATTGTTTAATTAAAGATATGGAGAGAGATTAGGAAAGAACAGTGTAGTAGGAAAATTAGTGCAGAAAAGTGCAGTAACTTGGTTTACACAGAGAACCAATAAAACCCCAAGACAAGGGGTTTGCACCACTTACATAGGCCACATTCATCTTCCTGGTCTCCCAGAGGAGCAGAGACACAAAGTGCCTCCCCGTTCAGATCTTAGAAGCCCAGGTAAAATTCGTAGGCTCAGCGAGTTTCCATGCTCCAGATGGGAATTCAGCCAGAAAAGAAGAGAACGAGAAAAGATGACCCGAGGGAAACCAGTCTTTCCAGGAACTGGTCCTTTTCTTTATTTTCCAGGGCCGCTTTTATACTTTGAGTTATACATAGAGATAAATGGAAAATACAAAGTCACGTGGGGTCAGCAGTCCTGACCCTTACTGAAACCACGCTTGCTTTCTGCATTCCTTCCGATATACAAAGTTCTCAGGTGATTTACATCATCTTCTGGCCAAGAGGCCTGCTAACATTTTATGACCCTTCTGATGATGATTAGCCAAGAAAACTTATTTTCTCCAAAGGTGATTTTTCTTAAGTCAGGCACCACGCTCCGAAGGCACCAGATAAAGTTGCATTCCTACAGGGCAAAGGTGCAGTGGGCTATAATCAAGAAAAGTATTTACTGAGCCTAAGGTCTAATATGATTAATATCAAGGTTAATACTTATTTCTCCTATATGCTAGTTATATCAATTAGTGTGTATAAGGGGCAAGGGATAAGGAGGCTTAGTAGCAAATATTGGCTCAACAATGAAACCCTCCACCAGTATAATTTCTAACTCACTCACTAATACTATACTAATAATTTTCTAACTTCTCAAAAGAATCTGTATTTAGAAAGTTTATGGCATCTCGTGCCTCTCATGATTGGGAGGCTGTGAACAATCACATGTGGCCGGACAAACGCGTCAGGCAGGCTAGAGAGCCATCAGAGGAGTTTTTGGACTGAAACACTCTTGTCATGGCCCAGGAGATTTGTTAACTGGAGATCTAAGTTAGCTCCTTTTCAGAGAGGTGGTGGGTGATAGCCCCCCCGTAATGTCAGAAGTGTAGGTGAAAGCATAATGCAGTAAGGTAGGCAGACTCTGGTTTGGGGGGTAGATGCTCAAGAATGTCCAGGGGGATCCCTGAGGCCTGATCCCGCCTTTGCATATGTCAGGCCTCCTTCCTCATGACTTTTGCCACGGGCGGGATTCCTCATGCTGGTTCCCAGCAGATCCCTGGGTCAGGAAGATCCCTGGAGAAGGGAATGGCTATCCAGTCCAGTATTCTGGCCTGGAGAATTCCATGTACTGAGGAGCCTGCATGGGTTTCAGAGTCAGATAGGATTGCGTGACTACACTTTCACTTTAAGTAGTTTATACTTATCACATGAAATCTGAGCAGTACCCTTGCATTTGAGGTACTTCTGTTAGCTCAATGCTAAAGTAGTATCTAAGGATCATGGAAAAAGCAAGAGAGTTCCAGAAAAACATCTATTTCTGCTTTATTGACTATGCCAAAGCCTTTGACTGTGTGGATCACAAGAAACTGTGGAAAATTCTGAGAGAGATGGGAATACCAGACCACCTGACCTGCCTCTTGAGAAATCTGTATGCAGGTCGGGAAGCAACAGTTAGAACTGGACATGGAACAACACACTGGTTCCAAATAGGAAAAGGAGTATGTCAAGGCTGTATATTGTCACCCTGCTTATTTAACTTCTATGCAGAGTACATCATGAGAAACGCTGGACTGGAAGAAACACAAGCTGGAATCAAGATTGCCNGACCCCACGGACTGCAGCCCACCAGGCTCCTTCATCCATGGGATTTTCCAGGCAAGAGTACTGGAGTGGAATGCCATTGCCTTCTCTGATTCACTCTCTAGTGAAGGGTAATTTGATAAATCCCTGTTTTGTTTTCCGTGTCCTGGCCCCGAGCGGTCTGGGTCTGGGCCTCACTCCGCTCTGAGCACAGATGCCTGGATTCCATCATTGATCTTGTTGACTTTGACCCAGACTCAGACCCCTGGCTCTGCCATCCTGGGCAATGGGTCTTCTGGGGAAGCATCACTGTCTCAGGGAACAAAGCAACCAGGCTCCTTGTCTGCAAGAGTAATGACTAATTTCATGTGCCAATTTAACCAGGCCACCACAGGCCCAGATGGTTGGTTAAAAGCTGTCTCTGGGTGTTTCCAAAAGATTAGCATTTCAATCTGCAGACTCTCCCCAGTGTTGATGGACCCTATCCTGAAACACTGAGCAACACAAAAATGTGGAGGAAACGGGGATTCACTGCTGCCTGACTGTCTGAGTGGGACTGGAGTCTTCTGCTACCCTTGGACTGAGACTTATCACCTGGTCTCAGGGCTTCCAGGTCAGCCAACATCACCACTGGCTTTCCTGGGCCTCCAGCTGGTGGGTGGTGGACCATGTAATTTCTCAGCCTCTTTAACTCCATGAGCCAATGCTTCATAACAAGTCTCTTTATATTTAAATATATAAATCTCATATAGAAAATCCCTAGTAGATATAATATATATCCTTTGTGTATAAGTCTCATGTGAAAGTGTTAGTCACTCAGTTGTGTCTGACTCTTTGTGACCTCGTGGACTGTAGCCTGCCAGGCTTCTCTATCCATGGGATTCTCCAGACAAGAATACTGGAGTGGGTAGACATTCCCTTCTTCAGGAGATCTTCCTGACCCAGGGATCGAACCCAGGTCTCCCACATTGCAGGCAGATTCTTTACCAGCTGAGCCACAAGGGAAGNCAGGCTTCTCTATCCATGGGATTCTCCAGACAAGAATACTGGAGTGGGTAGACATTCCCTTCTTCAGGAGATCTTCCTGACCCAGGGATCGAACCCAGGTCTCCCACATTGCGGGCAGATTCTTTATGGTCTGAGCCACTGGGGAAAGCCACAAGTTTTATATAATACATAATAAATCTGATCTGTCTAAAACACATGTTTTTATATAATATAATTATATATATATAAATTATAAACATAATTTTATTCAGTTATATAATATATATTTATATAATTATAAATATATAGTTTAAATTATAAAATAGAAGTATATTTACAACATAAATGTTTTCTATTTTAAACTATACATATATATTTCATAATGAAATATATATGTTTGAATGTTTGATTCTCTTCCCCCTGCGGTACCCTGACTGATACTTCACAGTAGCCACAGAACATAAGTTGATTCCATGCAGCAGTTCTCAAAATGTGGTCTCAGATCAGCAGCAGCAGCACCTGGGAACGTGTGAGAAATACAGATATTCAGACTCCACCCAGATGATGAGCTGAATCAGAACCCCTGCATGTGGAGCTGAATCAGAACCCCTGGGGAAAGGCTACCCATTCCAGTATTCTGGCCTGGAGAATTCCATGGACTATGTAGTCCATGGAGTCACAAAGAATCAGGTACGACTGAACGACTCTCATTTTCACCTTTCTTTCACTTTCAGGGTCCCTTGGAGACTTCCTTAAGTGCACACCGCAGGCTCCATGTCTAGGGGTTCTGATTCAGCTCCACATCCAGGCGTTCTGATTCAGTCGATCTGGGTCAAGTGATTACCAGGATCCTTGATGACAGAGAGTCAAGGGAGGTGGGGTGCATTGGAGAAAACCACAGCCAGGGAGAAAAGGAGAGAGCAACAGGAAAAAAACAGAAATTGCAGGCACTCCTTCCACAGGTAACAGTATTTCCCGCCCCCACTTTTCAAATGAGCAAACAGAGGACTGGGGACATCAGGCAATGTTCTGAAGTTCCAGCCTGCTCCAGCTGACTCTGCATCTGCACGATGAGTCACCAAGGATGTCCTCGAGAATAATAAAGTGTGTGTGACCTCAGAGAGGAGCCCCAGGATGTCCTGGCTCAGCCCCTTATCATTCAAATGACAAGCTGTGCTAGTGCCAGTTCTCTCTGAATAAGAACTCTGGCCAAGCATCGCTCATGTTCAGCCAACCCTCATAGCTTTGGGGGGCCTCTGGGGACAAGTCTGTCTTTGGGCATCAGCACGTGTGGTCCAGGTTATTCGCTTCCCCACACAAGCTCCTCCATGTGAAACTGCAGAGCCTGGTACAGAGCCAAGCGTTGCTAGCTCTGGTCATGGAGGAGTGGGGCCCCTTCCGAGGGCAGCCGGTAGAAAGGGCAGCAGCCTGGAAACCAACTTCTCTTGAATCAGTTGTTCACCCCAGCTCCCATCCATCACGGGAGATTATTGGAGGGTCCATAATAAAGCCAGTGATTTTCATAATGAAGAGGTTCTCAGGAGCAGAGTGGAGGAGAGCACTCAGAGGAAAGGGCAGAAATGAGCTCTTGATCAAGTGAGTGAGTCAGGACAGAAGCCATTTAAAGCCAGAGCCACTTAGGGGCCCCAAACTGAAACGTCAGTGGATTCCATGTAACTTGTTAATATATAGGATCTAATTTAAGGCTAGAGACTTTTTCTATCTTGGTCTCATTCTCTACAGAAACAATCATTCACTCAAAGCCACCAACAAGAAAAACTCTGTCCTGTCCTCTTCATCCCAGAAATGCACACAGTGATTCAAATATATATAAATAAATAGATGTTTAAGAGATATTTACAGCTTCCCAGGTAGTGCTAGTGATCAAGAACCCACCTGCCAATGCAGGAGACATAAGAGATGCAGGTTCGATCCCTGGGTCAGGAAGATTCCCTAGAGGCAGCCATGGCAACCCACTCAAGTATTGTTGCCTGGAGAATCCCATGAACAGAGGAGTCTTGTGGGCTACAGTCCACGGGGTTGCACAGAGTCAGACATGACTGAAGTGACAGTGATGCACACACAAGAGATACTTACAGAAAGGAGCTTCAGATATTTTTAGATATCACACAAGGCTGAGGAAAGGGGAGTGTTGGGAAAAGCAACTGTTTTGTGATAAACCCAATGAAAACACGCTTAAAATAAGAAGTCCAGGGGGAATTCCGTCATGAGCAAACAGGCATTAGAACACCTGCAGAAATATTGAATTCAACATATTTGCAGAGGCATAGCCAAAATTTCTGTTAGAAAAGTTACTAAGCATCTGACTCACATGTTTATATTTAAACTTTTCTGGAAGAATTTGAATCAGTTTCATCCATTTGTTTCTCTGCCCAGTTTTTGTGGGGACTGTGAAAAATGTATACCTAGTTCTGGGCATGTGTCTGGATTCTGGCCCTCAGAAGAGAGAGAAAACTACCCTTTATTGAGAAACCCTATCTGGTGAAGACAGTGATTACAGAATTAAAATGTGGTGCAAATAGTAAAGAATCTGCCTGCAAGTGCAAGAGATGCAAAAGATGTGGGTCGGTTTCTCGTTTTGGAAGATCCCTGGGGAAGGAAACAGCAACCCACTCCTGTATTTTTGCCTGGAAATCCCCATGGACAGAGGAGCCTGGCAGGCTATAGTCCATGGGGTTGCAAAGAGCCGGACATGACTAAAATGACTTAGAATACACCACTGTTTTCATTGAAAAGCAAAGCACACAGATTCCGAAGCACTATTTACCTTGCTGAAAATAAACTGTGTGGTTTCCAGGTACGTTAGGGCTTGCCTTATGTATGTAGGAGGTTTGCTGTCATGACTTTTAAATGTTAGAACATTTCATAGGTCAGCTCTTCTCAACCCTGTTTCAACACACACACACATACACTATAGCAGTGTGATTATATTATCCTTCTGTCATGATTCTGATTTTACATATACAATGTGCTGGGTAGACACTAACATCTCCGGCTTCTCAGGATTAGTTTTGAAAGTTGCATCTCATTTCAAACAGAAATGACAAAAGGCTCATTTGGCTCCAGTTTTTTGCCCAGAGGTTAGTTATCAACAGAGGAAGCCTGGAGAAAATCCTCCTGATTTCTCTCTGGTTCCCGTGGAAGGATTAGGAAAAGTCACGTCTGCTCCTGGAGCTTCCAGAAGCTGCTTGGCATGAGGTCTCATTACCGTGTCCCAGGACCAAGCGAGGTCTTCTCTGGGAGGCACAGAAGGGCCTCTGCACACGGATCATGCTAGAAGGTTAAACCGATAATACTGATTTTCTTTAAAGAGGAATTTACCTTTACCGATGCAGAGATGCAAGTGAGTCGTGAGGATTTAGAATAATCTCCCTAAGAAACAAAAGCAAATACTGTACAAACACAAATGGGTGACACGTGCTCTGCAGGCCGCCCCTGAGCTGCTTCATTTTTCCCAGTCCCTTTAATCCTGTGAGGGAATCTCGCCCAGTTCTAGAGCCTATTTGAATGTGGCAGTGACAATTTCACTGCAAGGCAGCAGCAATAAGTCTTCTGTCTTCTTGTCCTCTTTCTCTGCATTAAAATATTAATACACACTCTCTGAAGGCATTGCCAATGAAACGTAGATTCTGGAGTGAAATGCATTTGGCATGTGACTTCAAAAATAATTAATCTTGGATTATACTAACCACAGAAGTAATTGACTGGCTCTAGATCATCCCCACCACTTACCTACATTAAGGTTTGGTGAAAATAGGTACTAAGACTAATTGATATTAGGGATAAAAGCACAGCCCAAGGGAAAAAAACGTAAAAAATCACCAGCTGAAAACAAAGCAGGAGTTCCCAGTGTGGCTACGTAGTTGTGTTTGAAACACTTATGTGATTGAGTGGGCACTTTTGTGTAATGGGACTCAGGGAGGAAGCTTTTGTGCAAAAGTCTCAGTCTGTACATCTTTTTTTTTAATTGGGAAACTTTGCACACATTTTATATTTATTAAATTTAAATATTTCTATGCCAGTCTGAAAGAAAATATTCAGTTCAGTCNGGGCCTAGATTTGATCCCTGATCAGAGAACTAGGTTGGCTCAGATGGTAAAGAATCTGCCCACAGTGTGGGAGAGCCAGGTTCAATCCCTGGGTTAGGAAGATCCCCTGGAGAAGGAAATGACAACCCACTCCAGTATTCTTGCCTGGAGAACTCCATGGACAGAGGAGCCTGGCAGGCTAGGGTCTATGAGGTTGCAAAGAGTCAGACACGACTGAGCGACTAACACACCCACACATACAGAACTAGATCCTGCATGCCACAATTGAAAAAAAAAAAAAATAGATCCTGCATGCCAAAATGAAGATCAAAGATCTCACATGCCACAACTAAGACCTGAACAAATAAATAAATATTTTTTAAAAACCTAGAGTGAGTCAAGTAGGAGATTGAGACTCGAAGGTTCATAGTCTCTTTTTCAGATGGACTATGGTAATAGGCCAAAGACTTCTGCTAAACATCTGTTGCTCTCCCATAAACTGAGAATACTTTCACCTGAACTGGATAACGCAGCAATAAATTGCAGATTCAACACAGACTCTTGGGTTACAAAAACTATTAGTCTATATAGCATCATTTTCGGAGAAGGCAATGGCACCCCACTCCAGTACTCTTGCCTGGAAAATCCCATGGACAGAGGAGCCTGGTAGGCTGTAGTCCACGGGGTCGCGAAGAGTGGGACATGACTGAGCGACTTCACTTTCACTTTTCATGCATTGGAGAAGGAAATGGCAACCCACTCCAGTATTCTTGCCTGGAAAATCCCAGGGACGGGGAGCCTGGTGGGCTGCCATCTCTGGGGTCACCAGAGTCGGACACAACTAAAGCGACTTAGCAGCAGTAGCAGCAGCATCATTTTGTGGGCCCAAGAATCCTGAGCCACAGGACTTTAAAAAAGATTTTTCAAGCAATATTAGTTGCTAAAAGCTTTTGTATAAGCTAGCATATTTTCCCATAGATTAAGTATGAGCCAATATAAATCTGCAGCATCATCAGCTTAGCTTAGATATTACACTCACATCTCAATTTGTTTATTGCTATAAGACAAGTCTGTTTGATCACCACACCAAAAGGATACATGCCACTGATGCTAAATTACATTTTTCAAATTAAACAAATATATACTCATAACATGATAGAGGAGAGAACTGTAAACCAAAATATATATACAGTGCAAGTTATTAAAACCTGTGTCATCATAAGCCAAGGTTAAGGGAACATAGTAACACCATCAAATCTATACTTATAGAGGTAAAAATATTCTTTATTAAGTTAAAATAACATACTGGTGAACAAACACTATACAGACGACATAAGAAAACAGAACTGTTGACATTCCCCTTAAGTCAGCAAATACCTGCAGTCACAAGCCTCAGAGGTGGCAATATAAACAACGATCTTCCAGGAAAGTGAGAAACACACGTAACAATTTTAAAGGTTAAATAACAACAAGATTATCCTTCTGTTTTCTGTTCTGTTTTGCAAGCAAATGGCCTATTGTTTCGTGAGGCCATAGCCTGGGAAACTTGGGATTTGGAAGTTGTGTGTATGTGTTGGTTTGGTTTTTGCTTTCTCTCTATGAAGGTGAAACATATACCATGCAATGTACCACTTTATAGCACACAATTCAGTGACGTCTAGTACTTTTACAATATCTGCAACCACCAGCTCTCTCCATTTTTAAAACATCTTCCTCACTGCAAACAAAACCCTGTACCCATTCAACGGTTACTCCCTTCTGCACCCTCCCCTTGGACCCTGGCAGCCACCAATCTGCTTTCCATTTCAATAAAGTATTCATGAAATGTATGTTTTGATAAGTTTACCCAGAAGCTGTAAGTACTTTTGCAAGTGTTTATTTTATAATCACTAAATAAAAGGGACAGACTTACTAAATCAGGAAGATAGTACAATATAGACATAGATTTAAATTTTCAACAGAATTCTTCCATCTTTTTTTTCTTATTTTTACTCACAAAATTAACACAGAGAGTCACATACTTGGGATGTAAGAAACTGCTCATGCTACAACAGAAAAAGTGGGAAGGCTACCTGGGTCATGAAAGTATGAAGACATTTCTGTATCCTTCCATGTCTATTACAATCGTCTAGAATTTTGTTTGGCAGATTCTGACACACACCATGTGGTCTTTCAAGTGACATTCCTGTACTTCACTTTACAAATGTCAAATCATCCCCCAAAACAACTGTGAACTAAATTGTTAACTAGAATATTCTGTTGCAGAAAATTATCACAATAAAATCTGCTATCTTCTGGGCTCAATTCTCCCCAAAGGGTATAGAAAATATGTTTATAAAACTTTCCTTTGTTGCCATCTCCATGCACAGATCATACTGTCATACCAGATATAAGTTCCTGTGAAGGGAATGAAAATGAACATGCCTAAAAGACATTCAATGATTCAGCCTCGCAGAAGACACCTGGAATGATATCAGAAAATAACTGCAAACACGTACATAGGGCTTACTCTGCTCCCAGTATTGTTCTAAGCTTTTATTGTTTATTTACCATGTATTTATTTATTCATTTTATTTATTTATTCATCTTATTCATTTTATTAAATGACCTTATATATATTTTCATTCAATCTTCATAACAGTCATGCAACAGAACTACTGTTGCTATCATCCCCACTTTACAGACTAAAACTGAGACACAAAGAGATAAATGACTTGTCTGAAGTCACACAGCTCCAAAGCCAGGATGTGACCCAGTCCACTTGGCTCCAGGGTCTACGCTGTTAGCCCCAAGGTCATACTGCCACTCTGCCCAAGTAAAGACCCTCAGAGAAGCCTGCTGTTTAGTTGCCGAAATACTCATAGCTGTTGTTTAGTTGTTGGAATAGCTGATTACACCTTTCAGAGTACAAAAAAAGGGGAGACTCCCATTTTATTTAGTGCCTTGAGTTATGTGAAGAAGTTAGCTGAGCTATGGATGGGTCCTAATTTTATAATTAATTTAGAGTAAGTGTGTTTTTCACCTGCAAACAAAAAACAATGTATAACAAATTTTCTCAGCACTCACCAAAACAAAAAAAAACAACAACAGAAAAATGATTTCGAGAGCCATTTAACTTAAAAGTAAATCTGAATTCTATACAGAGAAAACTGTGAGACTAAGCAACATTCACTGTCACTTTCAAACATAAGTAAGTGTTTCCCTAAGTTTATAAGCCACTCTGATAAATTAATCCAACCCCAGGAAAGGGTCATCTGAACCTCTAAGTTATAGCCAGTCTGTCGGAAGTATAGCTGACAACCTGGACTTGCAAGTGGCATCTGAATTGGGGACAGCCTTGTGGGCCTGAGCCGTTATCGTGGTGATCTGACACTATTTCCAGCAAGTGTCAGAATTGAGTTAAACTGTAAGACAACCAGCCGGTGTCACAGAATTGTTTGGTGTGGGGAAAAAAGTCCACACGTCTGAGGTCAGAAGTACTGTGAGAGTGGAGTGTGGCAGTAGGGCAAATGTTAAAGGAGACTCTCAGGAAAGAAAGACACACGAGGTGGACAGCAGGATTTTCCCCACTCACAAGCGGAAGGCTGAATGTTTTTCCTCATGCAGGTACATATTTGGTTCCCTGAATTTTCCATCTCTTCTAATCTCTACTATATCCACTCTATCCTCTAATCTCTATTATATCCTTCTTGGCGCTAACTTGCCCATAACATTCTAAATCTTCTACCATACACACAACCCTGCCTCAAACAGATCTGAAAGCTTCTGAGTAAATCACAGAAGAAAGCAAAAGTTGACAACTGCAATTCACAAACTACAATACTTCCTGGCTACAAAGCACTTACAGTAATTCTTCGGGTTTTCTTAAAAGAATCTAAGAATAGCTTAGAAACATCCATGCTGCAGAGCTTCGGTACTCCTGTATCTGATAAATTCAGTTTTAAAAAATTAGGCTCACTATTTTAAGTATATTCCAGACATGTATTTTCATGTTGCAATTGACTGAGCATCATGTTGTCTAATTTCCCAGGATCACTATCAATCTCCAAATCCCTTTCCATCCTTTCTCAGTACTCTCCTTCATGCTCCTTATGTTCCAACCAGGCCTATTCAAAGAAGTTTCTGTGATGAAGCAAATCCACTGCACTATGCAATACAGCAGCCATTAGCCATCTATGCCTATTGTGCACCTGAAGCATCACTGGTTCAACTGGGGATCTAAAAGTTGAGTTTTACTTCATTTCAATTAACTGAATTTTAAATAGCCATATGTGGCTAGTGGCTACCATACTGGACAGTGTATTCTCTAGACAAAGAGACCCACTTGTACTTTCTTATCCTATACTCATTTACTCCATTTGTATTTATTGCCCATCTGCTCTGGGCCATGCATCACGCTAGGTTCTGAGCATATAAAGGTGTACCGGACACCTGTGACCTTACAAAAGCTGAGGGAAACAGCTATTCCCCAATTACAACAAAGAAGTTCTTAATTTCAAATCGCAGTACATCTCATTAATTATAAGATGTTAAGCTTTTCATATATTAATATTTCTACAATCAGGGCGTATGCCTCATATTAATGGTGCTCTTAAAACCACTGCCAGACAGGCTAGTCATGGCAAACTCTCATTGCCTGCACATACAGGAACTCAGTCATTATTCCTAGTGGCATGACCAGGAAAAAAGGCAAGCCCTCAACACTTCAGACAACAAATTACAGAAGAATCATTTAAAGAAAGTCCTGGTCATTATGAGAAAATCTTCCATTAACACCTTCTGGTAAGATCAAGAAGGCACTTCTGTTAATATCTCCTGAAAAAGTCAAGATGAGACCTGAATCAAAACTCACAAAGTTGGGATCTGTGACTTGGAATAAAATACAAAGACAAGAGTAAAGCGCTCTGTTAAGAACTGCTGGTATCACCGAAACACCTGAAAATACAAGGATAACACTCTTTGAAAGAATGTGGACCACAGAAACTCTATATGATTTAATAATTCCAAAGAATCAGATTCTAAATTTTAAAACCTACCTGAAATAACTTACTCAATTTATTTTGTATATATTTTCCTTTTTATGAATGCACAATAAAATATAATAAAATCCATGTCTATATAAATCTAAAAGAATCCTCTTGATAAGAATAAAATTTAAATTAAGAAAATATATGGTGTCATAGATTAATTGGGAGCAGGGCTTTTCCTTTCCCAATAATACATAAAATAGTTGATTATTTTTCAACATCTGGTATCTTAAAAGCAAAGAATTTTAGTAAATGCAATACTCAAGTGTTCATGTTTCCAGTCCTTTTTTTTTTTTTTTTTACATTTTCCACTTCTTCCTGGAAAGCCCTTTTTATTCATCTTTTTATTCCAGGTACGATGCCCACTTATCACTGATCTTCATGTCTTTCCCATCACAAATAATCTTTCCCTCCCCTGAATTCTCAGAGTACCTTCTCAAGACTTACTAGTAATGGAGTACTTGGTATTTCGTTTGCTGAATTACAGTTACTGATGTGTATTCTTAGCTCCCTCAGTGGAGTACCTGGAGTCCAGACTCCTTAAAAGCCAACTGAATGTCTTATTTAAACCTTATATTGCACTTCAGATACTACTCTTCACACTGGAGTGTTTAGAGAAGGTACCAAGGCCATTACAGCATATAACGACACAAAAATACCCCACAGAGTGATGTGCTGTCCTTCAGACTTGATATATGGCAGGTGCTATTTAACAGTCAATTTCTGATTGTGTCAATATGCAGCACAGATGAGATAAGTTGAGAATGGTCTGGGAACACGCAATGGTCTGGGAACAATGCCATGAAGATGTCGGTTATTGAGAATGTGGTCAAAGATCCCACAGGGTTAAATATAAGTCATTGCACACATTTTTGGTGTAAAAGGGATTATCTCTGCTTCTCCTCAAAAGCCCAAAAGATAAAAGTAAAGGAATTAACACCAATAAACCCAAAATACTAAGTCTGGTAAAAGAAATGACAGTAAATAATGTCAACAAACTTTGAAAACTGATAAGCAGATGGTCAAGAAATGTTCACTAATGAGAAACAAAGTCTCCCTCATAGATGTAGTGTGGCATGGGGCTAACAATGGAAGGCTTTGGTGAAACTCTGCATGAAGAATAGCATCCCAATTACCTTCCTTCCAGCAAACATGGGATAGGCAGAAGGCAAGTTTCCTGCAAAACTGGAGGAGTTCCAAGCAAAGCTAAGGGTAACACTGATATAATTAAAGGAATCCTGCACAAGGGAGCCCGAGCCTCCTTTTCTCACTCAGCTCTGACAGTATGGGCTTAGATCCCTCAAGATGATCAGTGAATTCCTCCTCAGGGAAAGCAATCAGCCTCTTTTTAAAAAGTACTGCACCAGCTATGTTAAAAGATAATATTTCTGCTTTTCTGCTATTCTATATATACATAGATACAGGTGCTTGTACATACACGTGTGTGTCTGTGTCTGTGTATATATGTACATGCGCTTCTCTGGTAGCTCAGCAGTAAACAATCTACCTTCTTACAAAATGCAAGAGCTGTGGGTTCGATCCCTGGGTTGGGAAGATCCCCTGGAGGAGGAAATGGCAACCCATTCCAGCATTCTTGCCTGGGAAATCCCATGGACAGAGAAGCCTAGCAGGCTACAGTCCATGGGGCCACAAGAGTTGAGCGTGACTTAGGGAGTAAACCACCACCACCACATATATATACATAAATTCAGAAACACTTAAGATCCAATTTGAAGTTTTAAATTTATATATATATTATTATTATTATTATTATTATATAAATGCGTGTGTGTGCTAAATGCTTAGCTTGAAGAGCTTTATGTGTAATAAGTACTTGGGTAAATACTGTTAAATTTAACCAGAAATTTTCAAAGAATTCAATATTTACTGCTATATGTATCCAGACAGGGAGTTCTTAACAATCAAGGGCTGTTCAGACAAAACTTTCTGAATCCAACCAAAATCAAAAATAAAACCAAAGCAGCCATCAGTATTTACTGTGTTCAGAGTAAACATATAGCACAGTTTCTTCTCTCAGCTCACTCCAGGGGGCTGACTTCATAGTCAAAGATGATGGTTTGATGATTGGTGCCTACACAATCCAAACAAATCTATCAGATTTTCTGTGGCCTGTTTAGCAATAATTTTTATAAACAACCACTTTATAAAAAACATTTATAAAGATTTAGGAACATTCTCCAACAAGAAAAAGGCCCAGTCTACACTAATTTCATGCTGTCAGTTCTGGGAAGACATCTGTGGTTTTCAAAATTATCCATTAATATTAGCTGTTGATGAGCATCACTAAGTGATTTTAAGGTTTTATAAAGCAAATGAAGCCTTGGAAGTTCTTGCCGATGCTGTGCATCTACCAACAGCTGGCAATAGTTCAGGAATGGGGTAGTCAAGTGGCTGACCTCTTTTCTTTAAGCAATCTGAGGTACAGCCGAAGAAGAGCAACAATAAAGGAAAAAGCAGAAGCCAAGAATCTTTTTCTCCCCCATAGATGAGATCTGCGCCACTTCGGGAATAAACTTTTACATTATGATGTGGGGTTGGAAAACTATTCTGAAACAATGGGTATGTCCAAAGAGGACAATTATAGCAGATCCGTACAACAGCTTTGCCTGTTAGCTATTTGCACCTCCACCTAAGGCCCAGAGAGAATGAGTAAGAGCCCAGACTACCAGTACTGCCTGGAAAGTCCTCTCCCTTCAGTCTAGACAGCTGGAGTGCTGAGACCCAGCGGCGGCTCGCCTCCCTTTGAGCAAGCACGCAGGAACAGCCTCTCTGAACCCCACATGCTGCTCCTGGCTCCCTACTAAGGACTCTGCTTCTCTAGCAACCATCTGGGTAACGGCTGCTCATCATCCCAGATCCCTCGGAGCTGAGAAGGGTGCAGGAGCTTCCTCACTGCACAGCTGCTCTTCTAAACCACGACTCCTCCATCCTTTCAGAAAGTCACTGTCCATGCCTGGGACATGCCACCGTCACACTCCCTCTGCAGAACCACCTATGACCTGGAGTGCTCTCAGTGCTGGCATCTTTACCAGTTTGCTAATAGCTATACAACAGTAAACTATTATATATAATTATACATCATAAATTATAGAAATTTCTTCCCTGTTGGCTCAGAAAGAGCATGCCTGCAATGTGCGAGGCCCGGGTTCAATCCTTGAGTTGGGAAGATCCTCCAGAGAAGGAAATGGCAACCCACTGCAGTATTCTTGCTGGAGAATTCCATGGACGGAGGGGCCTGGTTGAGCTGTGGTCCACAGGGTCACAAAGAGTCGGATATGACTGAGTGACTTAACACCCACACGATTCAAACATCCCACAATGTTTGGAAAAGTTGGTCTAATTTTCAATATTATCAGTAACTTTCATTTAATAAAGACACGACTAGATTCAAACTGTCATTCACAATCTGATATACTACCATTTCAAGATCTAGGGAGGTGGCTGGGCAGGGACTGTACGGGAGTGATGATGGGCAGGGGTCAGAAGAGAGCAAAGGTGGGCAGAAAGCAGCAAGACAATGAGGCGACTTCAAAGGCTGCCTCGAGACAGGAGCAGCCCTTCCCTTCCACTCAAATCCTCTCTGTTTGGGACTCTCTGCCCTGGGGTATTACTGACTACCTTTCCCTGGCCACACGTCTAGTCAAGTCCTATGAAAATGTCCATTTCTGCTTTTCACAAACATCCCAACATCCATATTTCTTACATCTGTGAATTCTAATCTTCAGGTCTTAGCTCAAAATTTTCCTACTTGAAAAAAATATCAGATCGTATGTGTAGTATAATAGTCTTATGGAGACGACAGAGAGTGACATACATGTTATTTATTTACGGATATACATTTAACACAGCAGCCTACTGGGCAGGGATAATCTTCAACATTATCACCAAACATAGCACTATAAAAACATTAAAATTTTATTAAACCTGTATTATCAAGGAAAGTTATATACTTACTGCAAACTAAAAAGACATCTTGGCTGTTATTCAGAAATATATTATTAATTCCAATATAAATTTTCCATTCCCACAAGCTATTATTTTTTCAATTCTGAAATTTTATTTGTGATATATATAAGAATTATATTTAATATAAATATATAGAGGTAGACCTAACTTAGCTTCATCAACATCACTTTTTACTAATTGCATTGTTTACTTGAATTTCTTATTCATAACAGCATTTTATTATTCAAAATAACATTGTTCAATTTTAATTGAATCCTCAAGCAAACCAGCATGCTGCTTCTCAGCTTGCATGGTAATTCTTCAATACATTCATTATGCATTTCCTATGGACAGCACATGGATTAAAATGAGCGATGTGGCTGAAACCATGCCTATGTTTCTTTAGGCAGAAAAAAGGAGGAAAAATAAAATACGTGCAAAAAGAGACTTTTTTTCTAAGTTCAAGTGCTTCAAAATATCATATTAATTTCTTTTAAAAGGTACCTGAGTACTAGGGAATTAAAAACATAAATCTNTGGCTGAAACCATGCCTATGTTTCTTTAGGCAGAAAAAAGGAGGAAAAATAAAATACGTGCAAAAAGAGACTTTTTTTCTAAGTTCAAGTGCTTCAAAATATCATATTAATTTCTTTTAAAAGGTACCTGAGTACTAGGGAATTAAAAACATAAATCTGTTTGTACCCAAAGGAGAGACATTTTTATCTACATGAATGACCTGAATCCCTCAACAGTTAATTAGTCCAGAATCACAGAAGTGTCAATGAGAATCTTCTAGAACCCTAAAGGCTAAACACCTTTCCTGTTCAGTGCAGTTTCTGTGACTTATACCACACGTTTACATTTATAAAAGTAATGAGAAGGACTACAATTACATTATCATAGAATTTGTATGCTGTCGGCAGTTGCAGACTGGCAGTTGAAGCAGAATTCTGCTCTGCATTTAGAAGTGTTTTAGGTTTTGGCTTTGGCTAACGTAATGTGCATGGTTTCTTGTTGATGGATTTGGACACCTTTGGGCCAGGATACACTGCCAGTCCACCAGCATCTTTGCCACTGCCTAAGGTCTTACCTAACAGCTTTATTCTTCCACACGGCCTGTTGATGCCAAAGGCCTTTGAGTTTATGTCCTTGATCTATATAGACTATGTACTGTATTTCCAAGTTTAATCTTCATTGCCATTTGTTACTTGTAAAGCCATTTCTTTTTTTTTTAAGTCTTCTTACTGTCATTCACACAACCTTCCAAACCCATCTATCATAAATGCATGTTGTCAAATGTATTCATTCAGCAAATTAATATCGTATGGTCTAGAGCCAAGGTCAGAGAGGTGACCACTGGCAAGTTCACCCATGCCCTTGGAGGCAAACAATAAGGACTTGGAATTTTCTCCATTGTGATTAAGGACTGCTGGAGATTTTTAACAGGTAATTGAGTTAATCTGACTTGATACTTTTAAAGAATTCTGGCTGTTATGTTTAGAACAGACAGAAAGAACCACCTAGCAGTCGTCCACATTGATCCAGATGAGAGACGAGTAGATTAGATTCCTTGTTAATGGTTCAGGTATGGGCTACACTTTGGAGCAGAAAATGGGAAGTGATCAAATTTAGGATATATGTTGAAGGTAAAGGTTATAGGATTGGATGACATGAGATTAGAGAACAAGAGATGACTAAAGATGACTCCAAGATTTGTAGCCTGTTGAACAACTGTGTCTGTTCCTGAGATGAAGAGGGCAGGAAGAAGAGAAGGCTGGGGAGTGGAATCAGGAGTTAAGTTTTGGTCAAGTGAACTGTGAGATGCCTATCTGACCCCTAGAGGAGATACCCTGTAGACAGGTAAACACAGAATTCTGGAATTCAAATGAGAAGATGGGCTACAGGCACATATTTGAGGTGGGCTGCTGGCTATGGGGTCGCACAGAGTCGGACACAACTGAAGCGACTTAGCAGCAGCAGCAGTATATATAATGGTATATAATCCACGAAAATGGAAAGAAACACCTAGGGAGTGAGTGTACATAGGGAAGTCTGAGAACTGAGCACTCCCAATATTGTGACACAATTTCAAATGAAGAAAGAAGAGGAGTGTTCAGCAGAGAACACCTAGAAGGACTGGCCAGGGCAGCAAGAGAAAGAAGTCCTAGAAGTCGAGTGAAAAACAAATAGTTTCCAGCAGTGAACCAGCAGCAAGAGCATCAACTGGGAAACTGTTAGAAGTGCAAATCTCAAACCCCACCTCAGACCTACTGAATCTGAGAACTGAGTTTTAACCAAGCCCCCAGGATGTTCTGACACATACAGAAATTTGAGAATCAAGGAAATTTAGTAAAGAAACAAAGTAAAGGCAATACTGAGAAGGTCCCCAGAAATGTTTGCTAAGGCCCAAAATGAATATACGTTGAAACTCTATGAGCTGTGCTAGATTTTAAAGCACTTTTTCCTTTCACAGTATCAAGTGATGCTTATTAACTAGCTGCTTTGTGGAAGAAATATCTTTAGGAGTCTCCCTTCATTTTAATTTTCACCAGATTTGTCTTATCATAGACAGTAAGCTATGGTTTCAAGGAGCCTGCTTCCTTCCCACCACTTCTCTTGCAAAAAAACTTCACTTCCTTTTACAAACAGATCTGACCACTCTTCTCCCTTTCCACTATCCTCAAACTTGCAGGTTGAGGTTCACCTTGCAGGTTGAAATTTAAAATGAACTCACATGAAAAAAAACCTTCACACAGGACAAACTTTAAATTAGTATTTCAGATCATTGGTTCCCAAATCTACCTGCTCATGAAAATCACACAGAAGTTATTTGCTGGGGCAGGGGGGTTAATTTCATGGCTGTAGTCACCATCCACAGTGATTTTGGAGCCCAAGG